>JAULBM010122170.1:0-18671 GCA_032357055.1 Geukensia granosissima | reverse complement strand
TTTTCACAACAAATTATTATTGTGTCACAAAATCTTAAATTTGGGCCAAATATGGGGCTTAACGTACCTACTCCTTTCTAGTAAAAACACTAACAAGGTTAAATATGACCACCCAAATCAAGGAAAGTCACGGGAAATTGACAAAAAAATGTTATTTTTTTCCGTTTCTACATAGAATTTTTTACCCTTCCCAAGGGCAGTCCGAAAATTATTTTAAATTGCAATTAGGTCGATTGTCGTGTTTTTTAAATAAATTAGCGTTTTATATCTTTGTGTTCCTTTACAGCTTCTGTCATGGTATGGGCTCCGTATCAATGGTACCTGTAGAATAACTGGCTTCCGTAGATTAGTGCTTGACCTCGTTCATCATATTAAGAGTTTTTAGAATGTTTTAGGTTGAACACAGTGTATGAGTGCTAGCAAATATTGAACATGAACATGGACCCTCCCGATTTCATGTGATCCGACAAAAGGCAAAACATTTACACTGCATCTCGTGTAAAGCATATATTTGTAAAAAAACACCATCACTAACGACTGAGCTTCAAGCATGTTTTGGTCTCTTATCTTCTCCAAAGTGTCTATGACAACAAACATGATGCGAATTGTAATGATCCGTTGTTTGTTCGATTTTTTTGTCAGGTGTGGAATGCATATTTTTTATATAAAAGAAATAATAAAGAAAAAGCGTTTTATATATATTTTAACTTACATTTACAGGAAAAGGGACGCAATTAAACTACTATAAAGAATAATTTTGGCGCAATTAAACTATCTTTTTGTCAAGTTGACGCAAAAGGACGAGGCCCGTTTTGGGTCAAAATGGAATTGTCGCATTTTTTATCGGATTAATACTATTTTGTATTTTATTATTTATCTTATTATGCTTTGGCTGCATCTCAAAACGTAAGCGTTTACAGTTAAAGTTTATTATGTTTAGCTTGTTATATATTACCTCAAGTGACAATATGGACCAAAAAAGTGTAAATTTTAATTTCTCTAAGACATTCACAGTACAGCATCTGAATGATAATTTAGAGAAGATGCTTGAAAATTTTGTTCCCCTGAAAAATTATTTTAGCAGAATTCATAAAGTTTTAGTGAAGTTTAATTTTAATCAAAAGTGGGAAGTAAAACAAATATATCAGTCTCTTTTGGTTCCCGAGCATACATCAGGAAAAGTACTATGTCGGTCATATAATCTTTAAACTTATAATTAAATTGACTTCGTGACGTTGGACTGCTTTTTGTTTATATATTCCTATTATAATACGTCGAGAAATCACTAGAGTCTTCTTTTGTTCTTCAATTTTTGTTTGGTTTTCAAATATTTTTTCACTATCGCGCTAAGAATGCTATGTTATTGCACTGTAGCAGTCTTAAAGCTTTGTGTGAAATGTATATCAGTATGGCCAAAACTTCAACGCCGTTTTTTTTTTTAAATTCACAACTTATAACAATGACTGTCAATTATACAATAACCTTTTAGCGACGGTCGCTTTGGAAGGACTGTGACTGATTTCCACCAAGAACCTGTTATTGCGAATTGATTCAAGATTTATCCGGCACTTACAAAGGCATTGTGAACAGGTTCCCGATAAATCCGGCAATTCCATACGAAACATACATAGATGCAGCTATTCGCAAATAGAGAATCAATAATCAATTATGTATTATCGACTTGACATTTGTAAATTTAAGTTAACTGACACACATTCAGAAGTGAAAAGAAATATGATACAACATATGTCATTTTTTACACAGATCACTGAGTTAGTAAAATCAAACTACTTGAGCATAGACCCTTTTAGCCCACCTAACCCAAGGGTCGTGAGCATTAATTTTTCATTTTGAAATGCTTAATGACTGAAACGAACATAATACATGTACAAATGTTTCCTACAAAATGCTTATCAATATAAAAATATATGAGATGTGGCATGATAGTCCACTGAGAGGACAGATCATCCAAGATGACCGCTAACTAAGGACTTAATCTTGCATCGAAAAGCCAACGAAGAAACAAATAAAACCACACACTGAACGGACCTTTGGTACCAATCTGTGTTCCAAGACAGCAACAATTTGGAGACTTAGCTTGCCATATGACCTTATTTAAGACGAATAAACAAACGACATTTCCCTTAGAACCACGTTTATCTTTAGATTTTTAACAAGTATTGTCCCTATGGTGTTCATGGTCGTCTCTGGGAGCGTCCCCATCACTTGGAATTTTTTAAGTTAAGAACATTTTTATTTAAAAGAAAGATTATGGAATATATGCCAGAAAGATACAATCCACTATTGATAAAGATTTTTGGTCGAAATTTCCTTTATCATTTACAAAATACATGTATGTGGTTAGTTGCCTTTTTGAAAAGTGTGAATCCATTGCTGATGCTGATCCGTCATACACACGGTCATAAAAGATGACCACCAGCAGGAGACCAGTTTAACATTGGAGTCTTTGTTGGGGCAGCTAATATACCCATGATATACGTTACACTGCTGACCAAGTGTCGTTACTTTCCAACCTGGCCTCCAGTTGAGATGGTCAATACATACAAAGAACACCTGAATTCATTGGTACCAGCCATCACATGAAATCTGTCGTCAAAGGAGAGGCGGCATTATGGGTATCTAGCTAGGCAACTATTGCTGTTTCTTTGGTAATAACTGGCAGCAGAAGGTATAATTTGATATAATCATTGGACCCTATGGGAAACACATTCAAATACCTTGTATCGTTGTATTTTAACCTTCCTTGCTAAATCGAAATGCGTAGATGTAAAGAAAAATGAACGTTTTCCAAAATAGGTCAAACAGGTTGATTTATAATCCTTACTTGTCTTGGGACTTTATTTCGTAGGTAAAAACAAACTTTAACAGTTTCAAAGTCAATAGTTTGTTTCCTAACAGCTTTGTATGATTCCAAGTGATATTGTACACACAGATCATTGGTTTCTCAACCCACACTGTAAGCAATAATATTCTTCAATTTATATTCTAATAGGTTCATATGGTGGAAGAGGAGGGATTACCAGTGGATCACATCTCCGAAACGAGGAAGCCGTGCCTTATGGTAATACTAAGGTTCCCAGAGAGTATGGTAGTGGCGGAGGCGGGGCCTGTGGAGGAAGTGGCGGAGGTGTGATTTTCCTGAGAGCCACCGACTTCATACAGGTTAATGGCAAAGTATCAGCCAATGGGGCCGATGGTGGAAGTGGATGTGGAGGGGGGAGTGGAGGTAGTATTTACTTTGATACTGTTAATATGAGAGGAAGTGGATTGATATATGCAAGAGGCGGAAAGGGGACAGGAAACGGAGGAGGTGGTTCTGGTGGAAGAATTGCTATAATTCACAGCGGAGAGAAAACGTTCTCGGGACAACTGCTGTCAGACGGTGGCTTAGTTGGTATGTTTTTCTCAAAATAACCAGGCTAAATTTAATATTTCTAAGAAATTACACAAAAAACAGTGTAACCTAATGGTTGTCTGCTGAAAGCCAACGAATTGCAATATAATATAATGATCTAAAATGTTGGTTAGTCGGAATTGTTTCGCTGCACTGATTCTAATATAATAGTTTTCTTGAAACCCTTTATTAAATGGCTATAATGAAATCAGTCAGAAAAGTTAACAGGTCATTTACTTCCCCCAGAGTAGAGTATTGTATTATGTATCTCTGATATAATCAATGGTAAAATAATATAACGTATGCATGCCATCTACGACATTATCAAACAAATGTAATGAAATATTTTATGTCATTAGTAAGAATTACAATAAAATATACTGTAAAAGTGTAATAGGTCAGCGTCATTTTAACAAATTAGGATATATAATTCTTTTACTTTACAAGTGCACATGTAAGATTACATTATTTCTTTGAAGTACCATTTTTTAATGGAAGTAACTCTTAAGTTAAAATCAGAGACTATTCTTGAAATTTAAGCTGTTGAATTATGCTTTGAAGTAATATATCAAAACATGGTTGACAACCCTCTTTTTGTAGTTTTTTTAAAGAGACTTTATTTCAAATTTTATTTCCAAATTGTATCTGTTTGTTTTTCTTTCTAGTGGCATAATTTTGTGTCTCCCCTCGTTATTAATTACCTTTGTAATTAAAGCTCATTCTTCACCAGCGGTAGCTTGAAAACAAGGACGATGGCGTATATTTTACCGTTGAAATTATCAAGGATCAGTAAAAAGTTCTATATGTGAAAAGTTCAAGAGATGATTTACTTAAGTAAACCCTTTGTAAAATATCCCTGTATTTTTTTTTTGATAGGCCCTTGCTTTCGTTTCATCTATATTTTTTCAAAGGCTGTAAAAACTATAACGGTTTAACAAAACCGCTCGTTAGGGAGCTAGGACTGTCTTATGTTTCGGTGTTCCGAATATTATTTAACGATGTACCGAGATATATGGAAGCAAAAGCGTAATAGAAAAGAAACCCAGATGATGTAAGCTGTAAAGTATGGGCTGCAATGTTGTCGAAGGTCTAAGCTAGTTTTGTTTTATGTAGTTTCGCATGAACATCAATCCCATATCAATTTTGTATCATTGTAGATGGAATGATAAATACACTAGACCTCTCAATGACCGCAACCTCTCCACCTAGTACTAGCAGTTACTCAGCGGTTTTTGGAGAAATTGGCTACCATAGCACAAATACTTGGAGACCAAGCACTACAAACACAGCTCAGTATCTAGAAGCTTCATTCACCGCCAGTATGATAACCGGTTTTTCTTCAAAAGGGGAATCTAGCTATTATGTATCGGAGTTCAAAGTAGAGTTCTACAATCATTCCTCTGCTTCCTGGGTAATCATGAATATTAGAAAAATTGCACCAAAAGAATAATTACTGTTTTGATAAGAGTTAAATTGTAAGATTTAAAATTCCAATATTATTGAATTTAAACCTGCAGACTGGTTCTTTTTAGGTGTAGGTAAGAGACTAAAACAATATGTATATATGTGGAAAAGTAAAACAAAACACTCCAAAAAAGAAGACTAAAGAAGATAATAAAGTCTGTTTTTTATACATGTATATAAAGCAAAAACAACATCAATATTTATCTGTAGTTGATCCTATTGCAGTTTGATAAAGATTAACTATATGCATTGTTTAGTCTTGCTTGATCTATTATTTTTACTGTTTTAGGAGCTTGTTCCATACCATTCAGATGGCATCTTCACTGTAAACACCGGCAGTATAGTAACACACACCCTCGAATTCCCTATCTACACTTCTAAGCTGCGATTTAGACCTCAGAAATGGAATAATAATATTCGAATGGCAGTAAGTGTACAGGGATACAGCTACAAGTACAATATTGGTAAGTCTGTTATTTAGTTAGTCATTTGTGTCATGAAAAGGATTTCCGGACAGTTTAAGTTTACTTTTACGGTTATAATTTAATTGGTTTAGTCCGTAAAGAGAAAAAAGGGACATTTTCTCACAATAAAGCGTTTAACATTTACTTGGATAACATATAAAACAGAGTGCAAATGCATGCTATTCGGTGTCAATAGCTTAAGTCTCACAATGTGTTCTTAACGTATTCTATTCAGAAAATAAATTGATTTATGATGAAATGTTTTGCTGTTTTTTTAGATGAAGACATGCCACCAGACAGATGCAGCAGTCTGACATCAGGTAAAATTGTTGTACATGCAACAGAGCAAAAGGAAATTTAAAAGGCTAACCAAACTTGGAACATTGGGATTTTAAGTTCTGATTTAGGAATTTGTGAATGTTTTTCTTGTTCTTAGAACGCTGACCCCATCCGCCTTATCTTTATTTTAAATTAATGTCTAAACGCTGGCAGATCTGGGGAAGTGCGTATGTGGCGTACCCGGCGTATAATTATGACGGCGTCACACAAAGCGTATAGCTAAGACGCGCGTTATCTACGCGTGAAAAAAAAACAAACTCGCCACGAATAAGCTCATAGTGTTAGACGTATTCAACCTGTCAATCATCTTTGTAGCGTAATTAAAACGCGCGTCAATCGTATTTCAAACGTGCCTGGGGCGCCAGTGAAACGTGCCTTGGCGTATTTTGCGTGTAATTCTGGCGTTAAAGTGGATGTCAAGAATATAAATTAACGTGCATAGAACGTATGTGTGGCGCGTCTCAAACGTGCTTGGAACGCTTTGAAGTGCTATTCTGTACGTCAAACGTCCAAAATGAAATCGAAAAATCTTTTGACGTATGCAGCGTGCCCAAGTCGCAATTCAGACGTACCTTTAGCGAGTTGAACGCGCTTATAACTTACCCATATATCCATAACGTGTCTATAACGTTTGGTTATACGCTCGACACTCGCTATTGTTCAAAACATTTTTTATGCTGTATACAAAATGTTAGTTGTAGCTTTCTGTGGACTTATACTATTTGCATCGGGCAACTAACAATTATATAGCCTGCTTTTAGCGTGTTTGTAACGTTGATGAACTTGGCAGATTTTCTTTCTACGCTCAACGTACGCCGGTCTACACGTCAATGTGTGACGCAACATTAAAAGAGTATATAATAGATGCAACATCTTTTCCTGGGCTTAATTTTTTTTATTAAAACCCTCACTGTTTTTGACTTTATATTTAAAACTTGAGACGGATAAGAATGAACTACATTCTCATGAATAACGTGTTATATTTTAGTTGACTCTTGTTTGTTCTCACGGTTTTATTTGCACTAATGGTCGCAGGTTAACTTCATACGGTAAAGGAATATGGTATTAGTGTCCATTTCGGATAAAATTTAAAGATATTTCTAGATATCTAAATAAAAGCCAAAACTTATGCGTTATTTTGAATTGGAACTTAAACATTTAATGGCAGTAGGCCATCTCTAGGCATATTACGATATACAAATGAAAATATCATTAATTAGATCATGTTTGGCAGCTATATTTCCGACCAGGAAACTTTGTCCACATTCGAAAAACAAAGAAAATATTTCAAAATTAGCTATGACTTGCATAGTTTCAACTTTTCATCAAATGAACAGTTGTTCAGAGTCGTATATACAATGTAATTTATGTCTTTTTTGTAGTTGTTTCTTTATTGTGGATATATTTTCCCATTCCAAAACACCTATATCTGGTACTTAACTTAAACTTCCCTTTTATGTGCTACAATGAAAGGGTAACAACAGAAACGAAACAGTACTGATAAAATTAGATGAGAGAAAAGCATTATAAAAGTGACGTTTTGACAAAAAATGCACCATAGAAATATTGACGTCTTGAACGATATCCGGGACATCTATATGATGCATGTCCGTGACGAAATGTCAACATTCAGTAGAACTTTTGTATTACGGAGTTTTTCTCTTTTCTCTCGTGCTTTATGGAGGTTGTAAAAAGATTCCCCGTGCTTGATTTGTATGCTCTTATTTTTTGGGGTATTGGAATGTACATGTATGTTGAAAAGATATTGTTTACATCTTTCCAATGTAATTTGTAAAATTCTATGATTTTTTCTTTATATTTGGCTGATCTGTATATTTCATTAGGTCAATGAATGTTACTAATTCCTAATGTTTGATTGATCTTCCTATATTTGATCCCTAGTACGTCTGATGCAGGTAAATCCAGAAAATTAAGCGCTTCACATGCAGTTTAATTTGCTTCTGACAATATTTATTATTAACCTTAGAAAGATGTGGATCATGTCTTTCTGAAAAATATTTCATATTCATAATTTTAAATATGGCCAAATTTTGCACAGCTTGAACATTGAAAAAGTAAAAAGTATATTCTGTGTAATTTGTCCAGGGAACGAAACCGGGACATTTCGCACAGAACCCCACAGCTCAAGAAACTGAACCAGAGACAATTTGGCAACTTTAATTGCTAGCTCAGATTATAACGCGGCCCATAAGGTTTTAGGTAACATTTCGGTCTCATTCGTAGTGATCTAGTTGTCGTGAATTTCGTGAGCTGTCTTCTCAAACTCCAGAAATATTCTTTTCATGAGAAAGAATGTTTTCACTGAAGAAGGTTCTGAAAATTTTATTTTTAACATAATGAAAATCCCAGCCCCCACCTCGTTAAGAAAATAGAGTAGGTGTTGTCTAAAATTGCCGTATTCCTCGTATTGAGAGCCTAGGGCGCTTAAAAATTAAACACGGATCGACAAAATCTGAAATTTATTTTTACAGCCTGGGAAAAGAGTAATTTTGCCAATTAAAGGAAACAACAAAATTATATTTGATGAAACCTGAAACCAAATGGTCAATGAACGACACATTAATGACATCTCATATTATTATTCATTTAGAGATTCTAGGAATACTACCGCAGCCACTTTGAAGCAAGACGTTCCATTACAGGCTAATGCATTATTGGTCTTCGTGGAGAAAATGGGCTAGATTACCTCGTATTTGTCACAGATCGGATAGACATTTTATAAACGAATTTATACGTTTACCCGTGTAAATAGTCCCTAGGAACTTTTAAAGTGTAAATAAGTGTGGATTTATGGAGCACTTGATTTAGCCTTTTTAATAATTTATTTTTGTGGAGTGGATTAATTTTATTTTACTCCTGAGGTGTGCCTAGATTGGCAGAAGATACAGTTTCCGTAGTTTAGAAACACCCATAGATAAAAATTTCTAGTTTCCCTCCCCTAATAAATATCTACTAAGAAATTTTAACGCGGATCCAAGATTTTACGTTAGGTTGGCGCTGGTCCAGGTCAATGCCTTGTTAGGGGACCAGGGGCCAACCCCCCGGAAGATCATAGAAATCACGAAGATTAAGACTAAAAAAGTATATATTTTCGTTTTTTAGAATCCGCGCCTGTCGTATCCCCACATATTCTAATGGAGAAAGTTCGCACAGCCCATGCTCTTTGCTAGAAAACTTATTTGACATGTTAATAAGCCCCATTATTGGGGAACCAACAATAAATTTAAATATACTGACCCTTATGAACACCTTCACTTAAAGTTTATAAAAGAAATCCTTGGAGTTCACAGTAAGGCAACCAATTCAGCATGCCTTGCAGAACTCAATCTTCATCCCCTTGAAATTATAATACAAGTTATTAAATTTTGGGAGCATATCTCTAATTCCAACAATACACTTGTAAGTGAAATATGTAATACTAGGCAAGTTGCCCGTTGCTGGATTGTGAAAAATTGTTGATAATAACCCGTGCAAGGGGTTAGGTTCGCCTTGGTTTAAAGGGGGTTGAAAATCAGGAGACAGATATTACAGGGAATTGTTTGTTGGAAAATAAAACTTTTGTAATTGTGAATTGCGAGAGGTTATTTCATTGTGGAGATTGTATATGAACTTTATTTGAAAGCGTGAAATTGTGACCTTACATAATATAATAAAAAATAATGGTATTTTTACAAAAATCAGGGTCAGAATTCTTCAGATATGACATTAACATAAGTCCATCAGAGCAATAACAAATTCAGGTATGATTTTTTACATGTATATTAGAAAAGATATATATTATACATTTATGTATAGGAAGTAAACTGGTCAAGTTTGCTTAAATATAAAGCTGTACAATATGTACTATGATGGGTTCTGTCATCAGCATTATTATTACTCATGAACCCTTTAACTCTTTTTTCCTGTGGGTCACAATGTTATATAATACATGAACCCCTGGGTGCATTTTCATATGTAATTTTGTCTTCTGATTTTATTTTTGAAAATATAGGAGGTCCAAATATCACATGACACTGGGGCAGATGATCTAATATGTCTAGATACCCTTATTATCTATTTTAAAAAATTAATTTCCTTTGCCCAGAAACCAAAATTTCTTTTTTTAATTTTATTTAAAAATTGTTAAACAGTTAGCACAATCGTGTTATTTTGAAACTGAGCAGAAAACTTCCTTATTCAAAGAGACATATATAATATATTTTATACATGACCATTTTGTGCACAACTGTAACAAAGAAGGTGAAACTTTAATGTTTAAAGCATGGGATATAGCTTCTTCAGTGTGAACAACACTTAAAAGTTAAACCAAAGCACAGTTACAGACTTTAATGAGTTCAAAATTATGTGGCTATAATCCATATTAAAAACAATAAAAAATGTTTAAACTAACTGCTACTTTATAATTTGTTATTCCTAAGCGATTTCTAGAAAAGGTACTATATTATACCAGTATATTTAAGGTTACTTTATATAAAAATAAATGAAGCCTTCAACAAGGGTGGCTGTCCTGAATATGCATGAAATATTTGCCACTGGACGTTAAACAACAATCAATCAATCAATTCAACAAGGGTGGAATACCACTCCTTAAACAAGGGTGGAATACCAATCCTTCAACAAGGAGTGGTATTCCACCCTGGTTAAAGGCCTTGTGGAGACCTCTAGATTTGTACATTTTTCTGTTTTTCTTATGGTTGGAGTAAAATCTCTCAAGACATTTATTTTTTTTTTCATTTTATAATGGGTGCATAGCAGAAATATACTAACCAATTATATGTTTTAAGGTGAGGTTCAAGTTATAATAATTATATATAAAATAACAATTTTGCAATTCATCCAAAGATATTTTTGGAAATTTTTTTTGGAAACAGCATTAAAATTGGCTTCAAACATGTCAGCGTTATCTCCCCTGTCTGAACCCATATAGATCAAACTCTTTGAAACCAATATAGATTTAAAATCTTACTGGATGCCTTGAGTATCAATCAATTAAAAAACTGTTCATTCATATAAGTAAACATATATGCTTTTTATCTATGAATTCTATTATAAAAATTCACAAACAAGTTGCTATGATGAGATATAGTATATTAAGATCAAACATGTAATTGTCTTTAAAAGAAGTAGTCCTACCTTCTCCAATTTTTATGTTATTTAATTATTTATTACAATAAGTTTGAATATTTCTTTTTTAATTTCCTTAATCAAGGAATCAAGAAAAAAAGGTTTTGGAAAGACAATCTATGACAAAAGCACTTGTGGTTACAGCCAATTCACCATAACTTTACATTTTACATTACTTGATTTTTACATTACATTACTTGATTTAACCAATAAAGTGTTGTTCACTCAGATACTGGTAGGTGGGAAAGCTAGGTTAATATGACAAAACAAAAAATATGTTTGCTTCTCATGTCACTTTTAAAATGAAATTAAATGATACGTGGTGTGTCAATAATTAATAAGAAAGAAAATAATTGTGTATTTTAAGTAATTCTCTGCCTTCAGATCTATTTTGACCTTATTTATTTACTAGATCTATGGCAGTATACAAAAAGAAGATGCAGAAAGATTTTCTAAAAAAAACAACCATCTAAAATGTATGAATTTAAAACATCTAAGGTTATTCTAAGGCCTTCCATAATAGACAAAAATAACACAATAAGGCAAGAGGTTTAATCCCTCCCACAAAAATTGTGCTTATTAATGATGCAACAGAAAACACATTTCATTCAAAAAGTGGAAATTCAGTCATAAACAATTGTCTCCCTTATTTCTCAAAGACTAGAAAAAGTAAGTGAAATAGTTATTAATAGACTAAAAAGCAGGATACCTCTTTGTTGCTGGTCAAACTGCCAAAAAGTACATTAACAAATGCTGATATTCAATGCCACTAATGACATAATTTAACAACTTTCAAAATCTCAAAGATGTGTCTCATCAAAACTAGTAAAGTAATGTCAGACAATAAATGCACTTTGCATGTCAGAGGTGATGTGATAAAACAGAAGATTACCCATCAATCTTTGCACTGGTGATTAGGCTTGAGAAGCTAACATATATTTTATTTTACATTTAGGGCAAGGAACAGATAGAAACAATTACTATAACAATGGTTACAGTGACTTACCTTTTTTGAACTAATAAAATTCTTCTGAAGAATGATTAAAATGGGATGATAAAATATTGGAAAATCAAATGATAATAACATGTACACTTAACTGTACCTTTCAAACCTGTAGTTAAAACAAGCATGTACTGGGAATAACAACTATGGACAATGTTTTTATTTTGGATTTGCAATTTCTAAATAAAGCAAAAGAAAATTTATCATAAAAGGAAAAGCATTTTTTTGCTACATGCATCAACTAACACAAGCTCTTTTCAAAAGTTAAACAAATGAGGATGGTTGATTTATTACTTATGATATTAAATTAAGCCATAGTTTTATGATGCAGTCAATATTTTCATCTACAAAATAAAATGAAATTCTTACAATAGTTCCTCCTTTAATGGCCATCCTTCCACTGTCGTCGCTGCCTTCAGCACCAAAAATAAAATCTTGCAAACTCTCCTCTCCTGATGATAATACAACATCTGTAGAATACTTCTGTGAAGTTTTTAATTTTAAAGGAGAACCTAAAAAAATCACCATTTTAGTCTATCACAGAAGTGACTAGACACACATAAAATATGCCAAGACTATACATGCTTTATGTATCTTTGTAGAGAAAACAAAGTTCAGAGACTGAAATTCAAGCTCACATGAAATTCAATAATATACTTATTTAAGGGGACTAACATAAATGAAAATTGCTTGGAGTATTAAATCAATGTCAAGTCAAAAACAAGTTAAAGATAGTCCCTACACAATATTAAACATGTCAGAAATCTAATAAAGAAAGTCAAGCCAAATTGCAATATGAAAACACTTTATCATGCTGTAAAATATTAATGTCTTACACAGAATAATTCATTCTTTTGATATACATGTATATATAGGTCATATAAGATAAAACCAAAAATCACTGAATATCTTGAATATGTTGGTTAATATATTAAGATGAAATTTATATACCTTTAGTTTTCTGGTCTTTAGCAGGGGCTGTCTTTTGTGGTTTGGGACTGGCAGGTCTATTCGTCACAACTTCTGGCTCTTGAACAGGCTTCTTTTTCAAAAATTTCCCAGCATTCTTTCCAATCTTAAAACTATCAGAGTCTTGCTGGGGTGTA
The DNA here is from genome assembly GCA_032357055.1 of Geukensia granosissima. Classification (NCBI taxonomy): domain Eukaryota; kingdom Metazoa; phylum Mollusca; class Bivalvia; order Mytilida; family Mytilidae; genus Geukensia; species Geukensia granosissima. Next base: position 5,735 of record JAULBM010122170.1, on the reverse strand, counting down.
ATTGGCCGTGGCGTAGATAAAGAGTCACTATCTGTTTCTAAAGTAAAAACTTTCCTGTTTTCATTTGACCTTTGTGTTATTTTCTTAGCTAATACAGATGCTTTATCTAATGCAGATGACCTTTGGCCTGGTTTGTTAACAGACATTTGGTCAATGTGTGCTCTCACTTGTTCTGACACTGTTGGTACAGGACTTGCTGAGGAAACTTGAGGTTTTTTCAAGAATTTTGACATAGGCTGAGAATTAGGTTCATCTTTTGTCTTTTTCTTCAAGAACTTGCTTCCAGAGGGTGTGAGGGTTCGTCGTTTAATTGATGACGATGTATCGACAGTATCCAGCTCACTTGATATTGAGATATCTCCCATTTCTTCAAATTCCACTGACTTTCCTCTGTGCTGTGCTGTTTTCTGAGACAGTGACTTAATGTAGGCCTGTAAAGAAAGGATATGATAATAAATTTCAATAGAATTTTACATGTAGATAATTTTCATGACACATGTCTGCATACATGACAAATTTGATCATTCTGCATCATTTAAAAACATGATGCAAGTTAGAGTTAGTCTTTATTGACATCTTCCAGTGGCAGATATTAATTTTTTAATATTTCAAAACAGAAAATGCCCTCCTGCAGAAGCTCCACTTCTCCCTGTTCAAACTCACTTCTCCTATTCCTTATTTGAAGGGACAAGTCACTTTTTCTATTCATCGAATCCAAGATTTTGCCTTGAATTAATAAAAAATGCCAAATGAGAAAACTAAATAAAGAATCTGTGTTAAAAAGGTATGGTATGGAGTTTACATTTGTATGTCAAGGAGTGCACAGAGGCTCCTGAAATTCTCTACAAGGCCATGATTCATGAATGTGTACTTCTTAGATGATAGGACCAATAAATGCCCATAAGCATAAATAAAATAATAAAAAAGACCAAGGCCTATCAAATGGCAAGAATTCTGACTATCTTATTCAAACTGACCATTCAACATTCAAGTTCATTTGTATTAAACTATCATATTTGCTAGCTAAAGGTTTTGCTCAGGGTCCAAATGAAGAGAGGGGGACTCTGAGCAAAAACCCTTGGCTAGCTAAGATGATCACAATCTACAATATCTGAAAGCTTAATAACTTAAACACTACTATGGTCTCTTTAATGTCTAAATATGCAAAAACCTAAATAGTAATCCAGAGCATTACCAACACAGAACTTACTATAATTGTAAATGATGTAACCTTCTTTTGTCAACCAAATCATTTTTGAATCACAATCTGGCAGAAAAATACATCTTTGAGATTCACTCAGATAAAACCAATTGAAAAGGTATGCTTTATTTTTCATTTATTTTTCAAACGTGTGATTGAAGCTTAAATTTCCAATATTTTTGCATTGCAAGTCTTTCCCATATCTATTCTTTAATAGTGATACCCTGAATGTTTAATTAAATGCCTAGCTGCAGGTTATAAATGTGGACTAAAGGTTTTTGTATCACTGATCCCTATATTCCCTGGATGTTGCCATGAAAATAAAATCCGCACTCCAATCAGAAGCCATCAATTCTCAAAAAATCATAATTTTACTGTACATTTTTTTTAAAACAGATCTAGTGTCAACAACATTCAATATAACATAGCTTTATAATTATATATAGCATGTGTTCTTACATTAAGTGCATCATCTTCATCATCCTTCTTTTTGACCCTCTCTCCTTTCAGCTGTGATGATACCTTCTGTAATAAGGCATTTGTTGAACTCCCGGATCTTTTCATCTTTCACCTTTAAAATAAATGCTCTGGTGTGGAGTCCAATTAAAACCTAGCTCTTTCTACCATTGGTAGTTTAGTATAAAAGAATGTTATTTTTAAAGTAGGATGTAAAATTTATATTACACAGTTTCATTTGATATTATCTTTGTGTATGCTATTTCATTAGAGTTTCATAAAAAAGTCAACCCAAATATTTTTGGGAATGCTTTTTAATGCTGATTAGAACAAGCAAACTTGACTCTCGATGTCATGGATGTGTTGCGCTTAAGCTATGGTAGACCAGTAACAGTATAGGAAAGGTGTTACTGTGATAATTCACTGTAATAGTGGTAGGGACCAGAAATAGCTAGGATTTTGAGACCATTAAATAGTCACTTTTGTGTATGACAATATTCTATGATAACAAACTTACTGGTAGTATTCATATGGGTAAAGTCCGTGTACAATGTATATTTTTATAAATTGTTTGGAAGAAAGAAGTATTTATGCCCAGACTGAATTTGTCATTTTCTCTTTTTTAATCACTGATTTGGATTCAAATAGAGAAATTTAATTGCCACCTTTAATTCAGAAAATTGTAATGCCCTAAGTGTGTACCTATATTTCCAAATATGAAGTTGAGGAGTTAATATTACAGACACCTGATTGCAAACCTAGAAAAAGCAGAAAAATCACTCTTAAAATAATTTCAGGAAAATCACTAAAAATTCCTGGTTGTTAGTTTGAAGTGCTTGTATTTGGCTATAATTTGGGAGTCTCTCATGACTACTAGTTACCTGCAAAATGGATGGAAAACATCCTTTGTAGGTCAGTGATAGTAATAAATAACATACATATTTTATTTTAACAATGTTTATTTTCTTAATGAAAACAATGTAATTGAAATAATTGTGTGGCATTTCATTAAAAAATTTCAGCAACATGTTTATTTAAGTGGATTAGACAAATAGCTCTTGAAGTGTGACCTTGTTACCAAATCATTCAATCATCAATCTCAATGCCCTGCCTATTAAACATTGGGTTATATTATTGATTTTATTATCTGTGTCATAATTTGACACCTGTAATTGGATTAGATTATTTAATTAACGGGATAGACAATTCCTCCTACTCCTCATAATTTTAGAAAATGAAGTGACAAATTGTAGGAGAAAGTTAACCGCCATTGATAAAACTGACAAGCGCTGCTAAATCCTTCATAGTGGCACCACTTTGGGGGTAGAGCAGTAATTGTTTTTCCTTTACACATATCATTCCATTTTCTTTTGTTTTTAGTTCATTCACTGCCATCACTCAATAAGCACATTTTGGTAGAAAAATATGTCGAACAGAAAAAAAATTATACAGCAGTACCACCAAGAAAGTGTACTGTATGACCAAAGTGCAGTTAAGGATGAATATGGTATTCAAAGGGAAACAGATTGATTAACTGAATGTTGCTTAAGGTCCAGCATCTTATGTTTCATTCATATTCATGATGAGAGCATATTACTGGATTATTCATGAACCCTGCATTGCACTAAACCAACATGCCAAGCTGGTTTTTAACAGGACAGCTCACGAAAGCAACAGTCCACAGGAAGACATGCCACTAAGATTACCAAGACACAACCAACCAGTCTTTGCTTTTACTCCTTAATGCTGCATGCTTGGCAGAGAAGCAGAAAAACTAACTTTACTGTTTGATTTGACTGACCTGGAATCCAACCCATAAACTTCCACACTGGAGCCAAGCACACTTACCATTACACTACTGAAGGGGTCAAAAGGGAATCAGTACTTAATACAAAATATTTGGAATTTAATTATCATGGATTAAGATTTAAAAATGGTAAAATGCATATAAAAATATTTTTCACTACATAAGAAATTTTAATAACTTGTATTAAATAATTGTGCTCAAAGTTGAAACCCCAAAACCAGAAGCACCCAGAGTGACAGGTAGTCGAAATGATCATAACTAATTATAATCCTAGTGTCAATGACAGGGATATTGAAATTAGAGTTAGACAGCTGAGTTTGATTGAGAAAGATTTCCATGAATATGCCATTTGGACCAATGTCATTTTATGTAAAATCACTGTTCAGAGAAGTCACCCCATGTAATACTGGCCCTCATGATCAGAAAGGTTGCCCCAGAAGATTAAAAATTTTAGGATGCCAGCTGACATGAAAAAATCATCAGAAAAGTCACCCTATATAAAACAAAAGATTGGAGACCTTGTTCCAAATATACGTCAGTATCAAGACTACTTGAAACACATAATCATTCCAGAAATTGTCTCACAATGAATGAACATGTTTGAAAACATTTTCTGCCATTTTTGACTCTCATTACCAGTCCATTAATAAAGTAGGTGTTCATGAATATATTTGGCACGTTGTGAATTAGGAGTTAACAGTATTGTATTTGAGGATTTGCCAGCACCAATTGAGGATTTGATGGTCGCAAATTGAGTTTACTGGTGACATGTAAGCAGAGCCAGTAAACAGATATTTGCAACTACCAAATCAAAATAACCGACAACTATTCAAATACAATAATGTTAACTCCATTCTGATGCAAATGTACAAAATTATATTTAATCTAAATATTTTAAATATATAGCATAAACATCTTCCCCTTCACAATTCCTCCAGTTCCATCAAAAGTGAATTTGATACCATGAAAATTTCGATGTCATCCAATCAAATCAACATAACAAATACTTTTGCATTAGAATGTTTGTTTGATTCTGTACTTTTTCCTTTTCCACTTTTTTTCTTGCTTGACTGTTTAGATTGACATTCAGACATATTTTTCTTAAAAGACAAAAGTCTTCCCTCATATTAAATTCAGTAAAAATATCTAGGTCTTTATTTAGGGAAAGTTCTCCTATAACTTTTTTCTTTAGTGGCGATTTCTCCATGGGGTGATTTCTCAAGGTATCAGGTTAACTCGTTCCAAAGAAACTTGTCCCATGTAAACTCGTCCCAAAATTTGCAAATTCGTTCCAATGTAAACTTGTCCCATTCAAAACTTGTTCCACTGTAAACTCATTCCAACCAAAGTAATTATAATTTGATTAGAATTTACCTTTAGGTTTTTAGCAAACAATTAAATTATCATTTTCTTTTTGGCTTAGAAGTCATACTAAGGAGATACTAAAAACCAATGACTGTTAATTGCTAGGATAATTGGTAAATATTCAGCACTTTTTTATTTAATGTTATAATAAATAAAGTTCATAAATTGTGCTATATAAGGGTGTCAACATTTTCTTCCCATGTTAAAAGTTAACAGTAGTGCATAATTAAGCATATCAAGTGATTTCTATCATTACTCCTTACACAACTTTCGGTACCAGTATTTGTCCCATCCTTGTTTAGAAGAACTAGTGGTCAGTTGCATTCACAACCACTTGGTTGATATTTGTCTAATCTAAATAACAATGGAGCGAGTTAACGGTGGGACGAGTTTAGATTGGTACGAGTTTACAATGGGATGACTTTGAAATGGAACAAGTTTACTATGGAATGAGTTTGCAATGGAATAAGTTAACTTTTATGGGCCAAGTTTACTTTGGGACGAGTTTGCAATGGAACAAGTTAACTATAATTCTTTCTCAAAGAATGACTTCTCTGTAGAGTCCTAGACAGTGGCTCAGTTCAACTGTTCAATTTGTTTTCTCTTATTAGGAAGACTGTAGGCCATGTGTTTTAAGAAAATAAATAATTTGAACAGTCATGATCTTGTGATGTTTTTGTTTTTAATTTTTCTTCTTCTTTGATAAAATAATCTATACTCTACGTCAGGCTTTTCTGGAGTGTGATTTTCAAGATTTAAAAAATTATTGTGTGCGTTTCTGCCTTGGAATTTATATTCAATCAAAAGAAAGAATTATCCCACAGTTAACAGTTTATGTTTAACGCCATTAAATAACGTTTTACATACTATTATCTGCCCCTGAAATTCTCTACGGAGATTTAACAT
>JAULBM010122060.1:0-18671 GCA_032357055.1 Geukensia granosissima | reverse complement strand
CAAACTTTATGATCACCGCGCAATTAAGCACGCGAGATAGACATATCATTTATCAAGGCTGTCGTGTACCTAAATATGAAAAGGGAAAATCCATTTGATTTACTTTTATTGATCACCGCGAAATTAAGCACGTGAGGTAGAAATATCATTTATCAAGGCTGTCGTGTACCTAAACATAGAAAAGGGAAAATCCATTTAATTTACTTTTATTGTTGAATTAAAAATTTGTTGAAACTGTACTGAGTTTTTTACATAGCCAAAGTCAAAACATTGAGGCTGCTGGGGATTTGCCAGTTCTTTAATAAAACAATTGTTGACTTTTGATTTCGATTGATACCAGTATTTTATCAACCTTATCAAAAGTCATTAATTGTATAATATTTGATGTGTGCTATTTTTATTTTTTCATTATAAATAACATAATAAGTGTTTCCTATATGCAAATTTTCAGTCCATTTGAATTTCAGCTTCATCTTCATCCCCGTCTTGAAGCCCTGAAAACGGCTTTTTGCTGATAAGACAAAAAAAATTTGATCTCAAATAGTGAAATTACAAATTGTCAGAGAAATTGGTTTTGTATCATGAAACTCTACATTTCTGATCTATGTTTGCAAAATTTCGTTTTATGATATTACTAAATATTCTCTGTTCAACACTAATTTGAAGTATGCAAGCATTGTACCTTTGGAACTCATTTTAACGTTATATGTAAAATATGACCTATATTTAAGGCCTGGTTGTGAAATATGGAGGTCGGATACAACCATTTTTTTTTTGGTATTTCAAATGCTGTTGACCTATAAAACAATTTTACCAAATATATACGACTTTGAATTTTAATTTTGAATTGCCTCGAGCCACCTTAGTTTATGTTAGCATAATGTTTGTCCGTATTAGACAGTTTTTAATAGTTTACAGCTCAGTGGAATTTCCTGTGATAAACAAATTCACACATTTTGTGAGAAAATGAGGTGAAAAGGTTGTGAATTTTTGCAGAAAAGTATACCAGATGTAGATTGCAGTTTCTTTTCTTACTTTACTGAGATGTCAATATCAACTGAGCATTAACCAAAAACCTAATTATTCAAAGGGAAATACTCTTTGGTGGAAATGAAAGCAGATTTAATTTGTATTTTTCCAAATAACAACCCATATTAAGATCTCTGAGGCATGTATATTTGAAAAATATATACATGAAAGGTCTAGACCTCAGAATTTAAAGCAAACACAAACTGAAGCTAACCTGCCTTGAATTTTAGTTGTTTGTAAAAAGGACGAGGTTCGATAAGGCCCATTTTTGGCTAAAGAATTTGGCTTAAAATTGAAAAGTGGCTAATATCTGTCATTTTATATTTTCTATTGAATAATTTCAATAAAAAGAAAATTAAACACAAGTTTTAGTTGTATTATTTTTAAAATGGTCACATGGACACATAGAAAATGCTTTAAATGCAAAAAGTACAAAGAAAATTATTTTAATTTGATGCAATATTTGATAATATTTTGTCGATTTCAATGTAAGTCGCGCAAAAAACATCACAACCAAATTTTGCACAAAATCTATCAAGGAATAAATGTTATATGTGAAATACATGTAACTTTCATCAAGATCAAATGTCTTTCGATTCCGTCTAATAGTAAATTGCAATTATGTTATAAATCAAGATCTATCAAGTACAAAGGTTTGATTAAAATATCGTTTTGATGTTTTTGCGCGATCATATCTATTTTGAACACAAGACCTACAGAAATTGAGTATTTTTACCGAAATTCTTTAAAAAAGTCAAGTATTCCATTTTATTTGTCGAAATAAAGAAAAAATAAACAAGAAAAAGTAATGAATAATTAAAAGACAATTTATTAAACAACATTTTCACAACAACTTATCATTGTGTACCAAAATTTAAAATTTGGGCCAAATAGGAGGATTAACGTAACCTACTCCTCTGGTCCCAAATTTTTATTGCTAAGTGCAACCTAAAGTTGCCATTGATAACCGGGTTATCGATTATCTTATTTTCGAAATTTCAATTGATGCTTTTATTAGGGATAATTAATAGTGAAGTTTGCAAAATCTTTTGGCATGCAATTCTCAGGTATTATTCAGAACTATTATGATAAGTGTACCTGTTAACAAAGTAATCCTTGAGAGTTTATGATGATTTATAACATAGTTGCAATTTGCAAAAGACATTTGATCTTGATGAAAGTTACATGTATTTCACATATAACATTGATACCTCCAAAAATACCATTAAACACTAAAATCCTCTACTTTCCAGGAACCAGTTGAATAAAATTATTCAAAAATCTTTGAAAAGTTAATTTAGTAGCCTACTCTGAAAAGAATAACCATTCCTTCTGCATCTAGGTAAGAAAAGATGCACATATCTAATGACTTATTTTTCAACGTTTACCACAAAAGATCAAAATACAGTGAAATGGACTTCGAACAAAATACAACGACATCAACAGGACGACATTTTCGTGATTTCAGAATTTCGAATAAAATGTTTGCGAAGTCTGAAAATTTTGACATTTCCAGATTGTTCTGAATATGTCTCTTCAAATCTTCCATAATTTGTACAAAAGATTTTTCCTACACGAAACCTCTCGATGAGACTCGCAAATTCCAGGTAGTAATTTTTTTTAATGTTAAGACATGTGTTTCATCATTTGGCATGGGTTGCCGTGTGGTCTAAGGTAGTTCATTTAAAGTTACCTGTACAAATCACTGAATCCTATCACCTTTAAGGCGTTAGTTCGCACCTGGATTTTTACCATACAAAAACGGGTTGCGTTTAACTCATATCGCACGTGATAAGGTTTATCATTTACCTGCCCAAGGTCGGTAGTTCTTTCTGGATACTCCGGCTTCCTCCACCAGTAAAACTGATCTCCGCGATTTGACTTAAATATTGTTGAAAGTGGCATAAAACTCCAATCAATCAAACAAAATCATCATAGTAACTTTTTTTTCGAAGCAAACAATTAGCTTTCGCTGGTTAAAAGTAAGTGTAAGTGCACATCTCTACAATGGTCCTCTTCCTGTATAATAAATGTTAAAGGCTTTAAAGGCGCTTGGTTTCAAATCATCAGACAAAATATTATCATTCGATTTCATTAAGAACTGTTTGTACATTATTTTCGCTGACTTGAAATTATCTATGACTCATGGATATACAAAACCGGCGTTTCGAAGAAGAAAAGGATCATGCAGAAAATATTACAGTATATCCGTTAGACAATTGAGAATTTTCATGTACGACGAAAGAGCTCACTGCGCCGGAGGGATTTAAAATTAGGAGTTAGGCGATTATAGTAATTTTCAGATATAATTCGCAGGACAAGCTCAAAGTTACTGATTTGTCCATGACAGAATCCGACGCTTCATTAAGGAGCTGGACAAACGATATATTTGCCAAAATTATTAGATCTCATGTGTTCATAAAATCACAGCTTTTCAAAATGCTTAAATCTCGGCCACTTACAGTTTGCTTCAGCAAACGTGAATATATTAAAATAGCAGATTGATTTCTCTATATGAAGGAAAATAGAAAAATAAAATGTGCAATGAAATAAGCCCTACTCAATTGGAAGTAAAAACAGAAATGACATTCTCTTGGGTGTTAGAGCGGAGGAAATAAGATTTTTCCTCATTCTCTCTTTTAATTATCCATTGTTAAAAACGACTTTTAGAAGTTTGCTGTAATTGCAAAATATCTGTCAATCAATAGTCGGTATAGTCATACTAATTCTTCGATTTTCTATCTTGCCGAAATCTGCAGTCTTATCCTATCTGTTTCGGAGTCATTTTTTTCTCGGGGTGAGTTAAGTCTCCATTTGACTGGACTGTCTCGTTCTCCATATTGTACCGAGTTTTCATGCAATCCTGTGTTTTCAAGGTCTCCATACATTGTCAGCAAATGGGGATCGTTTGGAAATTATTTTGGTTTGTTCGACTTTGCCTTTCTAACGCTTCCGAGCCGTTCTGGTTTCCATTTTAAAAAATGTGATTCTTTATATACATAATTTCTTCTTTGTTTTCGAATTATGCTCCATACAAGTGAATCAACAAAACTTCAAACTCCTGTATGGTGTAATAATGTTTGATGATCGATGAAACTGGTACGTTAACTCAGTTAGTCCTTGTTGACACTTTTGTAATTTTACTAATTCCTTTTGAAAACATTCATTGGGTGTCCAAACTGTGGCATAATATATACGATAATATACACTTGTTCTAAAGTTTTTTTCTTCTAGAAAATCTATTTTTATACTGCAAATCTGAGATTCTCTTGTCTTTAATGTACACTGTGATTTCAATTGAATTTTCCCGATATGTTTGCTGTGGTAAAGATTTCCTTGTGTGCCTTTTCTGAAGAGGAATTGCGTCTGTCGGAAGCGGGCGCAATATAGCTGTCTTTTAACGGTGATGTAAAAAAAAGTGTATAATGACAATTGGATCGCTCTTTGTTGGTCCGCTTCGTTTTTTCGAATTTTCGAACAGAGGAATTTGCAAATGATATGGAATCTTAGACTTTGTGACTTGTTTTTCAATAAAATCATAACTGTTTCTCCTAAATGGCCCACCTTCTCCTATACTCTGATTCTCTTGACTGGTTGTGATGCATACTGATGAGCAAATGTTTTCGGTTTGAAACTAGACTGCACTTTAGAATTGGTCAATTCAGTTGCTTGTAGATTGTGAATTTGAAGTACTTGAGACTTATCCTGAGTAATTTGGTATGCACTGTTTCTTTGGTTTTATATTTTTTCATTCCTGGTTATGCTGCAACAAAATTTGCTGATATAACTTTAGCCAAACCAAAGTAGAATTGAATAAAACAAATTAAAAGATAACAATACACAGCATGGGATTCGTCCTGAAACTTTCAGAGAACATCCATAATATTTACTTTTTATTTGTAATTTTCCGATTTAGAGTACATCATTATAATGTGAAATCTTTATGAAGAAGACAGAAATTTGGTAGACTAATTATTTATTTTTGTACCAGTAATTTTTGATAATTTTAATAGGAATTTTTGAAATCAGGTTATCATTTCGACTGTTAATTACAGCTTTCAGTATCTTGTTATGAATTTTGTGTTAGATTTGATGAATAGAGGTGTGCACGAGTATTGAAATGGTGCAATCCTTCGCAAAAACTGTGAACAATGTGCATCTTTTATTTCCTTACGGGCCTTATATTAGAAAATCCTGAGAAACAAATTTTCCTCGTTCTATAATAGAATTTTTTTTATCATTAAGTCTTCCTAAATAATTACTTTCGAATTACACTTTTGTTAAATGATTGGAATTGTTGATCTAAGAAAACCTGGAAAATCAATTTAATTAGAATCAAGATTCACTTTCCGATTTGAAAAATATATCGCAAACTTATCATTTAAAAAAAAAGATGTGTACATTCAAAACTAAAACCTTACCAAAACTTGCACTTCTTCCAAAACAGCTGATTTTAACGAATTGTCATTAATATTGACAATCCTTAGCGGTGGAGTAAATAAATCATTGCTCTCCCATCTATTTAAATTTTTAAAATGCATTTCTTGTGGAAACTTTTATGTAGTGGTTTTAATGTGATGCCATTGTCATATTTTGGCATTTAGAACGTATCTTTGTACAAATTTTCATGTTTTGATATTAAAACCAAATTCATTACACTCAATATTTACCGTAACTCTAGCTTAAGTCATCTTTTCTTTCGTACACTATAGGTACAATATGATTTCTGGCTCAAACCCTTACCAATCAACTGCTAAAATTAATGCATCTCAGACGTTTAATTTAACCATGATTTATTCCCATACCCAAACCTTCCCCTCAACATAAACTGGAACTACAACACTGATCCAACACCCAACATATATCCTGATCAAACCCACAACGCCACCAAATTTGACATTCTTTCGTTGAATACTTTTTTTTATCTTGTCGGATTGGGCTCGATGGAATTAGAACTCTCTTCCTGGTACATGATATATATTTTATCCAAATGTGTCTGCTGAAATCTTTTGTTGCTATACCAAAACATCGTTTTGTTCCTATTTATCAAGTGTATATGGCATTTTTTGCAATAGTTTAACTTGCAAAAGGGTAAAAACAAAAAAAAATACGAATTATATAGACTGCCCTGATTGCAAATCGTAAATCCTTTGGAGAAAATTATTTCCGTTTTTGAATGTAACATCTGCTCTTCACGGATCGTAAGTTTATTTGCTTCCCAATACCTTCGCATTCAGTTTCCTCAAGTATGAATGAGAATATAAAAGCGTGCAAGAGAGAAAGACGCAGACAGAGAACTTAATCTGTCATAATTTTTTATCCCACTTCGATTGATTTGTAAGAGAGATAAATGATTTTTACATTAAGGAAACTCAAGAACACCGAATAAATTCGAAGTTACTTACCCCAAATGAGTTCGATAAATTCAAAAGTCTTCAATGGACCGGATGTTTAAGGATATATAATAGCCCTCTGTAATTGTATTAAAGTTTTCCTCAGATCAACTCCCTAGAAAATGAGATAATTGCAAATGTTAGGTGAAAAAAAGTTCGTAAGTTTTCTCAATTTTGTATTTTCTTAATAACGTGAGAATATATGAAGTGTGTAAGACAGGGGAATTAAAATTTCTACTAGGACAAAATACCCATTTTTATTGTAAGGCTAACCAATTGAAGAAAAGGCAATGACGTCGATTTTTCAGAACAATATTGCAATGAATGCAATATCATGGAGGAATATTGCACGTTTGGCGGTTGATTGCGTTCTACGTAGAATAACACTTTTTCGTCCATCTCTCTCTCTCTTTTACACTTCTGTTGCTTTAAAAGCCTTGTCGAACCAGCGATAGGTATTAAGCCATACAAGTTATGCGGTGAATGGAACTTGTTATTGTACTTGTAAGTTTTTTCTTAGATTTCCTCCCTTCATATTTATACTATTGCAAAGTTCAAACTGGAAAACAATCAATTATGTTAACATTGCGCACGATATTGGTGTCTGTCAATTGTACTATTTCTGTGTTATGCATTTTTCGCAACCTATCAGAACATAATGAAGCTGCTTATCTGATTTCCTTGTTTTTCGATTGAAATACCTTGATTTAGATTAGTAACTGTTTATATTTCGCTTTTGCTTGCATATTTTGCTAATTTAGATATTGCAGTTCTTTTGCTTGACATATTCTGATGAAGAAATTGCGAAGTAACTATCGATTTAAAATAGGATTGTCTAATCTGGCTTTCCTCTCAAATAAGACTTCAAAATGTCAACTAAGTCTTGGTTTATAATTGTTGCATTTCCATTATTCTTTCTCAAATATTTCGTTTTGTCCGGGAGACTCATTCCCCACCACTCATGATTTTGTCCTCCAGATAAATTGTATTTTCATAGAATTTACATTGAATAATCATTTCTGATAAATAATTTATCATTCAAAAATTAGTAGATATCTTAGATTAGGACATTTGATATTTAAGAAAATTTTGAAGTCTGTGTAGGAAGTGGATATTTGTTAGTTCAATGAACCGAATAACCAATATATAATTTATTGTGTAAATTGTCCTTGAAAATGGAGGTTGTATGCCTAAAGGTGATTTTCGTACCTCAGCAGACTACTTATTTGTCACACACTGATAACTTTCCTCATTTTCTTCTTTTTTTATTATCAATTAGTATATAAATATTTTTAGAACAACCTGTAACATTTGAATGTGGTGTCGTGCACTAACTCATTTCATTCTTTGTTCTTTAATATGAAAAAGATGAAAAGGACATTTTAAGACCATCTTCAAAAATAACAGAAACACAAATTAGAAGCATAAGCTTATGCGTTTTTTATGCTTTTTTCATTATAGTTGTAAACCCATTTTTAAAGTACATTTCTGGTGAAAACTAAAATATTTACACTATAAACTTACCATTTCTCAATCTCATTTCTAATTCCCGTTCTATATCTTCTAATTATTACGAAACAGCGATAAGATCAGAATGTAAAAAAATTCAATTGGTAACCATAAAAGTAGAGAAACTACATCTTTTTTATTGAGTTCTTTTTCAGTTTCCTTCTAGAATTGGGCATCTTATGCTTGAGATATTTTCCTTTAGAGAAAGCCTATTAAGGTAATAGATGGAATAAGTGATAAATCATACCATTGGGAAAATCACTTCCAAGCTTTCACGCAAACCAGATTTTGGACTAAAGAATATAAACTTTTGGTTAATTTTCGAAATGATAATTTTTTTACCTTTCTATCAATTTGCCTTCGTATTTAATTAATTAAAACGTAACATTTATTGCACCAACTCTTTTCTGTATGAAAGTTTCAAAATGACAGCGAAAAATACGTATTACACACAGCATTGTCCCACAGGCACTTGTCTGTGTTAATATTACTACATTCCACACGTACAACAGAGCCAAAGACTGATTTAACAATACCTAGAAAATGAGTCTTGTTTAGTTCCAGCAATTCATTCTGCCCCATCAGCAACAGAATAAATCATGCTGACGACATGAAGATAACGAACTTGTGGCAAAATAAGGAAAAAGCTCAGCTGTTGTATTGCTTAAAACTCTTTGTATTTCGGAGTACTTTTTACTTCCACCTCGAGCGATAACTTTCCCTTTTTCACCCTGTAAACTAGTTTTATGTGCATATTTCTCCATATCTAAATTAAACGTATTCTTCTCAGAAGGTTCGTGCCCTTTTCTTTCTTTCTCCTCGATAAATTCAAATTTATGGTGTATTATTCTATTGAAACAAATTTTTAAATTCATTTTCATCAGACCATTTGACCTAATAGGATAAAAACGCCACCCGGATGCATTTTTAGGTATGACACAACATTATTCTTTACAAATTAGTTATGGTGAGCAAGCTTGCCTTCACTTACTCATTTCAGAATAAGAACAAAATCTTCATTATGTATTGTGGAGATTTGCAGAAGATTTACCAAAACAAAATGTTTGTGTGATGCACGTTTTGCTAACTTTAATAAAAGATTAGAAAAGTGAAGAAACCAGTGGCATGTCATCAACGAAATGAAATTTTTTCCGAGTTCTTTATCTGTCTTGATGCTGACAGAAAAATTCTTCTCATAATACTTCAAGGCAATGAAAGGTATTTGGTAATTTCACCATTTTCTTTGTTCGTCAGGTATCTTGTTTGGGAGGTTCCAGAGCAAGAAATCAGACAAGAAAATGTTAGCCTTGCTCCATTGAGTTGTGATGATCAACCCCTAATCGAGCTATTTCTATAATTAAATTTCTACAGTACATTTAAAAAGAAGAGGAGTTACTTTGCATTGAATGTTATCAAATGTTCTTTTTATTATCTTTTTATTAAATGCATAAACTTGTCAAAATTTTTGCGTATAAATATCTTAAACAAATGCATATTTGTCGTTTTCTAAGTATTTTTTTAACATAGCAACGAAAAAATTCAAAGACTTTACGAAGTGACGAATCTGGACGGTTTTTTAAAGTGTCAAGTGGAAGAAAATTGCAAAGTATACAAAAAAAAGTTTCGGCAAGACACTGTCGAATATGTCAATAAAACAAAGAACCTAATATTTTACGATGGGTTCATTTGACGAAAAAATAAGCTGACGCTGCAGTAACGTCTATGAATTTATGTTTTGAACTCAATAAACTGAAATGAACTAAAATGAAATCTTCGTTGTACTATGGACACTTAAGATATAAATGATGTGTGAAGTAAGTGATTGATTTATAAAATGGGCATTAAAGGATAAATAAAACGTCAGTGGAAACCATTTTTTTTACCAAGATTCATTCCTCAAGTATTTTCAACTCTATGCTTTTCGCATTGCTTTTAAATACGTTTTGCTTGTTTAAGACCCTTTTTTTTCAAAAGTGCACTGCTGGCCTCCATAGGACACTTTATCCTTGTGATTTTGGTGATCTGTGATTATTCCCTGAAGTGTAACTAGCTTTTGCAAGATAAGATATTTGTCTTGAAAAAATAGAGGCTAGCAACATTTGTCGTGTACTAAAGAGAGACTTTTCTTATAAGACCTTCATTTCAATCCGAGGGCATTGTAATTTTCTTTAACTGAACCTTTGAATTCTTTAAAGATTAAATCATCACACGTCTTTCGATGGAGCGTTCACGGTTTTCACTATAAGGAAGCATGTAATAAGATATAGACGAAATAAGCCCAAGATAAGTAAGTGATCTAATCCACAGTCGATACCTTATTAAACAAATCTTACATTTCCATTATTGCATTTAGTTTTTTTTTTTTTTTAAGGCTGCCTTTTAAACTCTTATCAGGGTTGTCATGAAATATTTTTATTTCAAATACCGAAAGAATTGAGACCGTTTTGATATTTATTTTATTTGCTAGAACGGTAAATTTAAGCGATTAAATCAGTGAAAGTCGTGTAACCATGATTATTCATAAAATTTCAAAGCTTTCTAAAACAGACCTTCCTCCATGCTTTTAAACGTTCGTAAACACATTCAAAAAACGATGTTGTTGTTCTTAAATGAATCCAACAAATGGGAAAACGAATCAAATCTTCTGCAACACAACACATCGATAATATCGTTCATTGTAAATCTGAAATGATGATAAACTTCAACGAAACGAAAGATTTGTTTGTATATTACTAATAAAACCCTCATTGTATTCAAATTCAGAAAAATCAGAAATTTGTGTTTTAGACATTTAGCTATTAAATTTGAAATTTCAAAATCATTTTGAAAAAACCTCTTGTCGATGTTTTAATGACTGGACGAAATCTTTTGTTATGGTTTTCTGAATATCAAGCAAAGTTTATATTTTTATATATATGTGGCCGAGTAGTGTCAGCCGCTGGACATAGTCCAAGGGTGGACACAGCATCGTGAGCTCGAATCCCACTAGGCGGTATGAGAAAAAATTGCAGGTACAAGATTCATCCTGAACAGAAAATCATTAAATAAATATTGAATCATTTTCCTGATTTTACTGGATTGTTATAAAACGTAGAAAGACATTTTTTTCAAATCAGTTGCCTGATAATAGTTATCTCAAAAGACCAGTAAGAACATAAATAAACAAATCATGATAAACATTATTAGATGCAATCTTCCTTGAATAAGTTCATTTTAAACAAATCTTTTGCGTAAAGTTGATATTATTTGAATGAAAAAGGGAAGAATTCAGTCTTCACGCAAAATCTTTTTTTATCTGACAAATTCGTGATTTTTTTAAGAAGTTGGATGGATGGCAATTCAAAATTTTCTGAAAGACCTTTAGAAATTTTTTTGACTAATGCACAACGTTAAAAACAAAAGCACGAAGCAATAGTTCTTTCTTAATTATTCATATAGCAAACTGTGGGATCTACATTTAGAAAACAGCTTAATTTTCAGTTTCTTATGAAAAAGAAGGAAAAATCGTTCAGAAGTATGCATCTTGCCCCTAAAAGTTCTTATAATTTGGATTTATCCCAATTGCTCGTTAATTCAACGAATTTTCCGAGATCCAATAATCATAGGTTTATGATAATAATCGATACCTATGTCAGAAAGTATATGATGCAACCATTGCCAGCCAACATTTAAGTTCCGTTTTGTCTTTGATACCCACATTTCAAGGCACATTGTTCCATATTTTGGAGTTCCATTCAACAAGATAAGAACAAGATAATTTACTTGTAGCAGCGCTACGTTGCGATTTTTTAAGCTCGAAGCGTAGATTTTAAAATGTTTGACGATGAATCACAGATGATCCAATTTTAATACAAATGGATACCGTTAAGTTACAATTATTAATTGAATTTAAAGTCACTTTTGAAAATTTACATAATAAAACGATGGTATTAACGACAAAAGTTGATTGAGAATATAAATTTTCTTAGAAATATTCTAAATGAACTTAGTGAAATTTTACGAATGATCATGTTGACATGACTCTCACTGATTAAACCGCTGAAATAAACCGTTCTAGAAAATAAAATAAATATCGAAACGGTCTCAATTCTTCCGGTATTTGAAATAAAACATTTCATGACAACCCTGTTTACAGTTCAAAACGCAGCCTTTTTGAAAAAAAAAAAAGAAACTAAATGCAATAATGGAAATGTAAGATTATGTTCATTGCTGTATTCGTAGACATGGCTTGTTGGTTTTCAATCGTCCGTTTGTAATAGACAAATCTGAATTTTTGCAATTCTTCACGATAGTATAACAATATTTAATGGTTCATATATAGCTAACTAATAAATTAGACACTAGTTGGCAAGGATTTAAAATGAATAAATGACAGGCGATGAAAAAATGTAAATTTGTCAAATAAAAAGTGCCTTGAAAATTTCATTGTATAAACAACACTTTGCAGACAGAAGCGTGAAACAACGATTGAAAATGTCTAACTGCGCACGCAGTATTTTTCTCGTCTGATACCTTGCATCTCCTTTTCATTTCAAATTTTATATTTGTAACTTATATGATTTCATTTCATTGATAATAATTATATGAAACTTATAAAAGTAGTCTGTCAAATTTATTTGTTTTCTGTATTTTTTCATTCAAAATATTTGGATCTTCGCTTTCGAAACGCAGTTTCATTTGGCATAAGTTTTACCTATAAAAAAATCTTTGTGGTTGTCATATAATAATATCATAACTGAGAGACATTAATGTTCACATGGTGTCAAGATTGAAATTTCGTCATTTGAATATCAAAATGGATAACACAAACAAACATTTGATCAATAAAATACAACTCAGTACCCAGATGAATAAAAGAGACATCTCAAAATGTGAATATAAAATTAGCACGTTAAAAAATATAATGTAAATCATATGACAGTCCAGAATCAAAAAACTTACTTATAAACATACCAAACTAATTGAAATTAGATCTCCGCGCCAGCTGCCCTATTTTATTTATTTTTTTCTTTTTCTTTGGTTGCGACTTAAACCTTACTTTCAAACAAAACCAGATTTTCTTAGTATGCAACTGAGCTAGACCTCACCGTTTTTTTTATTTTCAACCGTGCAATGTAAATTTGTCAAGCTGGAACAGTTGATGAGAAATGTACAAAATCGTGGACAAAATTTTCAATGAAATGTAGGTGCATATGATGCGCAAAACCCCAATACAGCGACCTGTCTATTATCTTGAATCTACTTGGTGCATTTAGTGAATACAAAGAAACTTGGAAGTAGTTCGGTGCGGAAGCGAATATATACACCGAGCCAGTATTAATAATTCTTATAAAAACGTTGATTCAATCTTGAAATTAAACATTTGAAGTAATGTTTTTCCATGTCAAATATTTTATACCTTGCAAGTTTTTGTTAATTTTATAAAATAATATAACTTGCCTGACTTATTTCAACTTAAAATATCATAATTGACATCATAATAATATTTTTTGTAATATTGTATTGCACGCATATTAAAATGAACATGTCAACTATATACTCAAGATTAATTGCAATCATATAGACTCCTAAGATAAAAGTATATGGTTAATTTAGTTTAGATTTTAAAATGTGCCAACTTTAATGAATTTCAAAAATGGAAGATTGTTAACATCTGCTGTTAAAATTCAGACAAAAGAAAGGACTTTAACGAAACAGATGAAAACTAAACTTACCAATTTGATTCAGCTGTGAGACACTATCCGGGATCACAATCGCTATCCACATTCCGTTTCAAAAACCTTAATCGATTATACTTGTTGAATTATAATCTTTCTAAGCAATCCCGTAGAATAATTTAATTGACTCCTTTGTTAATATACGGTTAATGTTTCTTGCAACGATCCTGTTATAGTTTAATAGCATATATGATGAAATCAGCTCAAATAGTTAGTTTGTTAATTAATAATTGTTGCTTACCTGTAAAATTGTTTTCATTTACTTCTCGCAGAATTTTTTATAGAAAATGTACCGAAATGGACCGAAATGTACCGAAATGGAACCGAAATGTACCGAAATGGACCAAAATGGAACCGAAATGGAGCGGAAATAGGACCGAAATGGACTGACTTGGACTGAAATGCACAAAAATTGTGCGAAAATGCATTAACCTTATTATCACAAAGTGAATAAAATGAAATAATTCAGAGAAATTGACAATTTCAAGAACACATACATGCATGACACATAGTATAAAACTGAAAAACTATGCCACAGAAAAAACGGGGTAAAAGCTCGTGAATTAATTATCAACCAAAATTTTGTCTTCTTAATTTTATTGTATCATATGAACAGTAGACATCCTGAAATTACCGTTGTTGTCATTTTTAATCAGTGGGAGACTCTTTGACACCTTGTTACTTATTTTGACACCTGTCCTTTTAATAAGCTATAAAATTCACACCTGGATAATTATTGATTTAATTAACATATTAACATCTATGATTTTGATTGCTACAAATTTTTTTAATATTGAAATAAATGTTGACGAACATGTAGACGATTCGGTAGTGTTATATGAAAAAAATTACCACAAAAAATATTTGCTGTATAATAAATACTTTTTTTCAGAAATGAAATAAATCGATATATAGATTGAAAGGGGAAAGATAGGGTGTATCTGCCGATCTTGTATACTCACTAAACACAAGCCCCTGTGCTACAACACATTGAAAAATGTTGCGGTTGTCTGGGTCTTTAACCAATGATGGTAGCCGTTTCATAAAACGATTGCTAAATTATCGTTCACTTTATTTTCTAAGGCCTAACGTCCCCGTTTATTTAACCTCCTCGGTTTTATGAAACGACAGCTAGATCGCAGCATTTGTCCTACCATGTTGCAGGTACTGGAAAACTCTAGATATTTATATTGATTAATTCAATTGTGCTTAACGTCCAGTGGCATTTTAATGATGAGTGATGTTGGCAACCTGCTTTACATTAGACTGACATTTTTACGTGCTAGCTGACGAAAGCTACAGTAAGATGTGCCACTTTACCCAAACACATTATTCTTATCTCCGACCAGTCTTTGTTCTTACTCTTAAATGCTGCGCTCAGAGATACCAATTTGTACGTCTTCTGTTTGACCCGGCAGGGGACGGTCAAAGATATTTATTAAATTCATAAAATCATAAATATAAGAATTTGGAAAATCAATGCTCCTATGTGTCTGATTGCAAGGGTTCGAAATTTAGACCCAGATAACACATTAAGATAAAGATAAAATATTGGATTTGCATAATTTTGTCTCTAAATAGGGTCCACAAAATTATGCTGTCGAAAACTATAAGAGCAGTGAAAATAGATCTTTGTGTATAAAGTTGTTGTTGTTTTTTTTTTGCCAGTTTCTTTGTTTTTGTGCATGTATATGTATATTGTCACACCTATAACTAAAATATTTATAGATCATCTGCGTTTAGAGATTGTATATTGTCAGCCTCCTACAGTTGTTAATTGCCATTTGGTATTCAAGATATCTATATTCAAAGATTTAAGATGTTCTTCCATAGTCTCTAACTAACCATGGTAAGACAAAATAAGAAACGCTTTCGAAAACAGTACCCGTGTATCTGATGTAGTCAGGATTGTGAAGGGTTGTCATCAATTCTTTGCTTACAAAAAGATGGTCAGGTCGAGGACTCAAATTCTACTGTCAGTATTGCTGTTTTGTTGATTTTTGAATTGTTGAATTTTGTAAAATGTAAAATATTTTGGTTTAATATCTATTGGCATATGTTTCTACATAACGTCAGTTATAAAAACCTTGGTGGTGCCATAAATGAAAACACGTCGACATTGTCGGAACGTTAATTTTTCACAAAAATCAACGATTTTCACATGAGCACTTGACAAACACCTGGGATTTTGAACACCCAATTGGGTTGCTGGTAAGATGGTTAAATATCTTTCTAAATTCCCCTTTCCCTTTTTGTTTTATTTTAAAAACTTTTATCCTATTTTTAATTTCCGCCGTGCACTCGACTTGTTACAATTAACAATGCAAATTAAGCGTTTAATGTTGAATTTCGAATACTACATATTTTTCCTATATTTTTTTTATTTAATTATAAAAAACTCATATTATAATAATTTAACATTAGTTTTCAGTATTTTGTGTTTTCGTTACAACACAAGACCGCAAAACACGGAAGATCACAAAATACCCGCAATACGGAGCGCTACTTCGTTTTACTGTAATTGCATGAAAATTAGATATGACATTTTAACAAAAAGTACCACCAGTGCTTTTTCTATCTTATATATTCACAAAATCTAAAAAGTTTAATCAACCGTGCATGTAGAATTTATGAAAAGTTTAATGATCATTTACAATTATCACCTAAAACATTTATTAGTTGTCATTGTTCAGTAACAGTATAACCTATAATGACATGTCTTTTGTAGATTGAGATCCAACCCAAAGAAAGAGACTGCAGAATCGGAACTTCTCCTGCTAGAAACTTATGGAGTGAAGTTGCCGGAGAGAATATCACCTGTTCCAAGCGAATCATTACAAAAAGACAATGTTTCTGAGTCAATACTACGACGCTTCCATCCTGTTGTTCTAGAGGACTTTTTGCCAGTAGAGACTTATGGCGACGGCAACTGTCTTTTTAGATCATTATCCTATGGACTGTTTGGTAGTCAACAACACCATGTTCAGCTCCGCCTTATTAATTACTGCTATTAAAATAATATCCAACAGATGTAGATACGATGACAAAGCAGCTAACTTCGTGGACATGATTCAAGACAACAGGGTTTTCTTTGCAAGTTTAACTATACCGAACTCGTCGAATCTGCATGCACACTTCAAGAGTATTCTGACCTCATGCATATGTATGCAGTTAGTGCTGCCCTTAAAGTAACCATAGGGTCATACTATCCACCCTTCATCTCTAGTCAATTTCATAGCCAGCCGTTTTCTCGCACCGTCGTTGGACATGGCGTCAACTCGTCTGATCCTCCAGCTGTTACCATAATGTGGACAAACACTGTTGAACCAATATCTGGAAGCAACTTTATACCAAATCACTTTGTACCGTTGATTCGAAGACAAAAGCCTGATTCAATATATATAAACCTGAACGACTCATCAATACAGTTATCTCCATCTTCAGACAGTTTACCTTCACAACATCATCCCTTGCATTCTTCACCTAATTTACAGTCACCATTAGCATCGTCGCCGCCATCCTCTCAACTTCCATCACTCTCTTCTTCGCCTGAAATAAACATTTGTTCTCCAACACCCATGGTGGAAAATATTTTAAATGCAGATGATTGTCTTCCAAATTCATCACCTGACAAAAACTCTGAACTGGAATCAAATAACGAAGACAACGACATAGTTCAAGATGAATCCAGGGGTACACTTTACAATGGAAAATTTCTGGAGGTCACAAACACGATAAATATGCTACTCAACGACAACTTGACACCAATGGCAAGAGTACCTTCAGGAAGGAAAGAAAACGAATTCTTCTTGGTGGACAACAAACTGAATGCAGAAAGGAGGAGCAAAGGTCAGAAGAGTCAATTTTGGGACGACTGTGGCATTTGGGAGTCGAAAAGAGGATCATCTCCAAAACAATACTTTATAGAACACAGAGACAATACCTTTTCCAGTGTATTCCTACGAATTGTCATGTTTTGCTATAAAAAAAATAGGGAGAATATGAGAACCTACAAACCAGTTGAACTGCAACCTTCAGATGTACTCATAGTTCATCGGAGTTACGTATCCCTTAAGAAGGATCCGTCATACCGTAAAAGAGTCACTTGGATAGAAAACAGAAGTGATAAGGCGGTCTACGAATATTTCAGTTCCCCGGACGCCAAAACCATGGAAACCAAAAAAATAATAATCGTGATTTTATAAGAACACCAGCTGAAACATTAACAAAAATTGCAGATGAAGCTAGACACCGGTATCCTTCTAATGTATACGATGATTTAGTTTTGGATAGTAGTGCAACAGGACCGCGAGATATTAAACAGATTCGCAACAAAAAGTATACAGACAAGCGAAAAAATCGCAACACAAATGGAAATATCGTCAATTTTGCTGATATCATACAAGTCGTGGAAAATATGGTTCATAATAATCCGTTTGTACAGCAAGTCATCAATATCAAATCCAAAGTTCCATCAGTTATATGCTACCTACCACAGCAAATCCAGGATATGAAGCGATTTTGTGCAATTCCAGGTGGAACCATTCTAGGATTTGATAAATCTGACAGATATTCACGTAACAGTGGCTATTTTCAAACATAAAGCTGTTCGCAAACGTGAAACAAATGACAATCCAATATTTTTCGGACCATTCTTCTTTCATGGTAATTCAGATGAACTTGTGTTTAATCAGTTTATGTCAGAACTTTCCCGACATTTTTCCCGTGAAGAACAATCTCATTTGATCTTAGGTTCCGACGAAGAAACAGCGCTTCGAAATTCCATCCGACGAAACTTCCCATTTTCGAAGTCGTTTGTCTGTAGTCGTCATCTAAAAAATAACGTTAAAAAATACCTAACTGACAAGATTGGAATGAACCAGATCGACCGTGAAAAGATAATCCAAGAAATTTTTGGTGTTAAAGGGATTTGGAGTGAAGATGATGAAGCAATTATGAAGACCAGATTGGCCAATGTTATCCGTTCCGTAAATGAAAAATCTGACCTCTTTCAGAAATATAT
>JAULBM010121950.1:0-18671 GCA_032357055.1 Geukensia granosissima | reverse complement strand
GCTTACCTGTAAAATATCTCCAGACCGGATGATGCGAATACTGGTCAACCATACACAACTCAAAACTGGTTCAAAGTTTGGCCAAATGATCATTCTTCCAAAATTTGGTTAAAATTGGCTCAGTCATTTAAGAGTACATTTAGTTGGCGAAAATGTAAACGTTTCATAAGCTTATTGTTTAAAAATTTTCGGTGTTTTTGACTATAAGTGATGACTTTGGAAAACAATTGAACATACTTTAAAAAAGGGACCGCCCAAGGATCAATCTAATTAAATTTGGTTCAAACTGGATCAGTATTCTCAGTTTAGAAAATGTTAAAATTTCAAAGGGTCCAGTTTTCAGCGAAGTCTGAAACTGAGATTACAAAGCTGTCTGTTTGCACAATAATGAAGCTGCTTTTTGTATGCATTTATGTATTGAGAAGATTTTTTCGTGGTATCCTGAAAATGGAAAAAACTAAAGAAACCAGAGGTTGTAAACAGCGAATCAAATTTATTAAAAAACTAAAATCAAAGTATTCTCTTTCAATAGCCAAACATATATGCATTTGAATTAAATTCACACTTTATGACCAGTTTTGGTTGATGCCAGACATCATGCGTCTCAAATATTTTGGATTCTTACGCGGTTGAATTTTAGAATTTATTTTAATGCTTATTTGACCTAATAAATGAATGACACACACACATTTAATGTGGCAAACTTGAATTAAAAATAATTTAGAAATCTGTGTCAGGTTGAAGTTTGCGTGCCAAACTTCCATTAAATTTTCTTGTAAGTGATATGTGTAAATATTTGTATACTTGCACTGACATTTGCAGCTACTAAAGAAATTTAATATAAACTCGTCCTTGTTCATTAGTTGAAGTTTGTCTTTGTATATATAGACAGTAGAATTCAAACTTCTACAGGTCCATTTAAGACCGCTTACCCTTGCTCTGGCCTTTCGGTCCAGAAGACATTTAATTCAGGATGTAAACGTAGCCTGGCTGACCGCTGCCTTTTTTAAGGGGCCCGCGAGGGGGCAAATTACAATACATTGAAGGAAAGAGTTGCTTATATTTGACGTAGTACAAACATACATGTATGTAACACACTCAATATTTAAAACAAAACATGTCTATTTTTTATAGTAAACGGAATGCGAAGATACCAAAGGGGCAGACAGAAATCGTTTAGTCGGTAGACAGACAAGACCATGGCCAAAAAATAAAACGAAAGACAAACATATAGAAACACAACACTACACTGAAAACTAAAGTTGGAGTAACACGAACCCTACAAAAACCAGGGTGAGTTCAGATACTCAAAGCATCTAATATTCGTCATGACATGTTCTGATGGAGAAATTTGCCAACATATTTTAAAATAATTTTGTCCTCACAATTCAATATCCAGAACAAATTTTGCTTATTAGATAACTGTTTGATATAACTGACTAGAATTCATATTTATAAACCAGTGGATCTCTCCGTGCACACGGATTAACTTATAACCGGAACAATCTATAGCTGGCGTACGGATAAGAATGACATCATACCCAAATCCAATACAAATCATGTGATTTTTTGTAAGAATTTTCAGGGCGATACAATAGCGGTCTATATCCTTGGCATAGTACCTTTGTTTACTGGTTTTTTTTCTTCAAAATAACGCTCAAGTTTAAATAAAGTTTATTAATAGCGTTCATCAGCAGTCATTTTTTTTTGTTTTAGCCCCCCCCCCCCCTTTTGTTTCCACATCTTTGACAATTGTACTATCTTGTTTGTTAACTGCCGCTTGCGTATCTTGAACTCGTTTTACTGTTAGCCCTTGATCGATCAATGAACCTATTTGGAACTCCGGAACAAGGAACATGTATCTTACTCAAACAATAACTGATCCTACATCTTGACACATATTTATTCAGAGTTAAATGTTGTCGTACTTAAGTTCAAGCTTGACAGGTATTCTATATTATTTTAAGTATTTAAGAGTAAATTACGTTGGCAAGCAAATAAGGTTTTAATACCAACATTTTATGAAATTGGATATCACTCTTGTTAGGGCAATTAAAGTGCTGCCATTTAATAAATCCATTGAACATGATGAAAAATTATTCCGGGAGATTGAATGATCGTACGTCAAACAAAACAATATTTTTATTTTTACTTATTTGGGAAATTTGATATAAACAGTAACACCCTACTTATACTGAGTTACATGAACTATAAACCAAGTTGAAGTCATACTAGCTGTGGATATAAGAACGTTTTATTTCGAAATTGTAAGTATTTTATTTGTATTTTTTATTTGGGGATTTGTTGGTTATGTGACCCGTTTCTCTTTTCTGTGGCTTTTATTTGAATATTTCCCATTATGACCCAAAATTTCATTTTACGCGAACACAGATATAAGTTTAAATCGAAATTAATAAAGGATTTACTATATAACTTGGAAAAGGATGTGCTATGAGGTTTTTAGGGGGAGTCAATTTTATTTTCGCAGAAAAAAATCTGTAAATCCTTAAATTTCAGTCTGACTGAACCATAATTTTTTTTTATTCCGGATACTATGAATTTCATTGAAAATTTCTAGATTTTTTTTCATCTTCTGAAATGTTGCATTTTTTTTCAGTAATCAAAACCAAAATGAGTTAATAAAAACTTAACCATAACCTGTTTATTCACTAATCAAATGATCGGTGTGAGAAACAACAAAGTTTAACCTTTACTTCAAGGAAGTCGTATGACTTGTTCCAGTGGGGTAACTTTATCTGCGGTTAAAATATAATGATAGAGTCCTGGTGGTCTTCCTGTAGAGTTTTTCGTGATAACATACGTGGACAATAACCAGAACTCCATCCCCATAAGTTATTCTCTGTCAGAGGCCAAGAAAACGTTGTTTTTTTTTTTTTTTGACATCCTGATTTTTTTTTTTCAGTCCAAATCAGGGCAAGAATTTACTTACCCCCCCCCCCTAAAAAGCAGGCCATTGACATATTTCCATAGAAGTTTGATCTTCGGCTCGAAATATAATGACCCATCTACGGTGTACAGGAGATTTCAAGACATCACAAAATAATTGATAAAATTGCACAAAATGAAATGACACAATAACCTTCTCAGTTATTGATCTATCATTACTTTTAAAACAATAATTCACGAAAGTACATTTCAGAATATTAAATTTAGATATAGACATAAAACGAGTTTAATGGACGAACATATTTAAATTTACCATCATTGTACATAAAACTATGTATTTAAACAAATCTAACTCTGTGTAAACATGTCTTGTATATTTAAATTTCACTGAATCGTTAAATTGAATTTATTTTTGACATGTGAGATTTAACAGTATTTCACGTAACATCACCACCGAGTGAAATTGAATACAGTTGGAAATTGACATGATAGTTGTAAAGTATTTAGTTGTCGTTTTCACAATTATAAATTAGGGTGAATTGGTTGTAAATACAAATAAGTTGAATGAAAACACGGAATTTAATGCGATTTCTTCTCAACATTTATGTTTGTGTGAAATATCTATGTTTTTAAACTTGTGTGATATCCTTGAGAAATAAAGTAATACATGATCCAACAAAATGAGAGCTTCGAGTTGGGCTCCATTAAATACTTAAAAGCTTATTAATTGCATGTAGGATCAAGTTTTAAATAACATTATAATTTATAAGTTACTGGGAAAACATTAAAAGTAGCAAATATTTTAATTTTATGGGTTTTGTCAAAATAGTTGTGTGTAGTAAGATGTCGACAAATCTATAAAATGTTTTAAGTTGAAATACCGATTTTGCTTAATTTACTGTTTCAAATTTCAAATTTTTTATTTTAAACATAATGTAAAGATACCACTACCAGTTTAATTATTTGGTTTGATTTTGAGCTATTCACAAGGAGTGGTATTCCACCCTTGTTGAAGGCCATGTGGAGACCTCGAGATTTGTAAATTATCCTGTTTTTCTCGTGGTTGGAGTGCAGTCTCTGTGCCATTTATCCCATATGTTTTCTTTTTCAAGACCCCAAAATTAAAATGTAATGATATTCAAATGTAACAGCTATCTTCCAGACAAGTAAAAAATGTAAAATAAGCAACACTTAAACATAAAAACAACGACATCCATTTGATTACTGGTTCCTGACTTGGGACATGCACATAAAGTATGTAGCGGGGTTGAACATGTTTGTGAGTAATCGGTCCTCTCCTAACCAGGGGTAATGTGCCATCTTATTCTCTTTCGCTTGATCCATATTTAAATATTTTAAATATTTTAAATATTATGAAAAAATTACCTTGTTATAATTGATAAATGGCTTATTGCATGAAGACTATATTTCAAATTAAGAG
Organism: Geukensia granosissima; assembly: GCA_032357055.1. NCBI lineage: Eukaryota > Metazoa > Mollusca > Bivalvia > Mytilida > Mytilidae > Geukensia > Geukensia granosissima. The sequence goes on along the minus strand of JAULBM010121950.1, from coordinate 14,323 downwards.
TCTGCAACATGGCGTTTAATGGTACATCGTTTTAACAAGGCAGCAGTAACAATTTAAACTGTAATTAACATTGTTTTTAAGACCAGATGTTCAAATAGATAATGTAAATGTAATAAGACCGCGATTTTTTTTATTTTACGTTTATAAGACTAGCTACAAGTCCAAATGAGATCGAAATTAATTGCAGCTTTTTAAGATCATTAGTCCTAACACCCCTCAAACCCTCGTAAAATGACAAAAATATAAGATTTTTTTTCTCGCTTTAATATTAACCGAAATGATTGATCAGTCATTACAACTTAATTAATTTCTAATTTTTGCTCATTTCATAGAATTATCATTAAAATTCCGTTACTGTGTTAATATTTAGTTTCAGTTTTTTAGAAGTAAAATTCAAGAAATATCAATGGTGAAGTGATTCATGGTGTGGAAAACCCCACCAATCCGTAGCTGATATTTCAGACTTCATACCTCATATGATAACATGATTACAGCCGTTTTTCAGTCAAGGCTTGTACTTCAGAAGAATCGTAAATTTCTCTAAAAAATCAACTAAATCAAGAACAATTTTTTTTTGCAATTGGAATTTTTTCATTTACATTCTTTGTAAAGTACACGGCTCAAATGGCAAAGGCTCTAGTTATATATACAGGAAGAGTACCCGACTTTTAAACAAAGTTTAAGTTTTTTTAGGACTTTTGATTTGGCTGAATCACCTCCTGCATGATTTTATATGGACTTGTACTTAAATACTTATTACTCTTTCAGTTTCTGAATTTTCCGCCACCGGCTTTAAAAACAAATTCCAATAAGCCCTTTTTAAGATTGTTAGTCAAAATTGTGCTCTTGTATAGATTTGAAAGGAAAACTGAATAAGAAGTGGTTTTTAATTGGTTAAACAATTTCAGAAAACTAAATAGAACTATGAACACAATTACAGAATTTCCCTGGTAACCCTAAATAAAACCATAGGTCAATGGCCTGTGAATAAAATATGCATTAGTGTTCATTCTTGTTCGTTTACTTTATCACGTCAATTTTATTCATGGATTTGTTCTACCGGAAGTGCTGACACTTTTAAGCACCGGAAATTGGCGCATTTCAGTCATGGAATATAATTCATGTACCTTAAACATTGTTAAACAAGAACTTTTGTGAAAATCTATTAAAACGTGTTTCATTTAAGTTCCGATAATTGTGAATCTTTTAGTAACAATAATTGAATTCCCTATAATTCTGGTTAGTACCGTATTAATATGGATTTTCCAATTCAATTTTATTGCTTTACGAATATTTTATGCAAGTTAATAAATCTATTAGCAAGCAGATTTATGAATTCTACTATCGCTTTTATTTGTTGCAACTGAAAAGGAAATTTAAGCCTCACTGATTCTGTTACTCTTTCAAAAGAGTTGCATTATATCAATCTTCACAAGGAATCGAATAAACCCACAAGGTCGGTCTGAATAATTTCTTTTTTGAATTACCGGAGCAATAGTAATCTGAAAGTGATTTATCATATAAGCACATTAAAATGTTGTTTATTTCATTTTCGGAAATAAAGAATTAATTCAAGAAAGGACTAATATGTTTGATAAAAAAAAAGAAATGGAAAGTGCTGTTTTTAAGAACTTGTTTTGTGCACCCCACGGAAATCTAATGAACTAAAGGCAACATCTTAACGAGAAATTACGCAGTACACAATGCAGAAAAGATATGAATTGTGTCTTTTTGAATATTTTCCATATTCTTTCTAAAAAATAATGCGAGTTCACTTCAGCGTATATCAACAGCTTGCTTGATTATGCAATCTGACAATTTCATTCGCAGGTTCAACAAAGTGTACAATTTTGAGTCATTTAAAGACGTTTGAATTGCCCGCTACTCAGTGTGAAGAGGTCTTAACATGGCAATAAAAGAATCTAATTCAATAAAACATACTTTGATTATTTCAGCATTTGATATTTATTTGCTTCTATGGGATTACCCATAATGCATGTGGCGCTAGATAGTACTTTTCTGAAGGAAATTTGATCGCAAAAAAACTTTTAACAACCCGTCTAAAATAATCTTATTGTTTGTTTGTAGATCTAAACGCTTAATGTCAAAACCGAAGATTATTTAGATTTTAAGATTTTCACATGGTTCTATTTGGGTTGTGCAATTTCTCCAGTGGGTGGGGTGTGGGGAATCAACAATTCCTTGTTCAAAATAACGCACGTTATTATTGCAATTTCCGTATTCTATAAAATAAAATTTGTTACCTTCGATCTCTGGCACCCCGGCCGGAAGGTCAAACCAAAACCATTAAATTTGTATTTGCTGCTTCTCCGATAAGCATGCAGCATTAAGAAGTAAGAGCAAAGCCTGGACGGCCCAGAATAATATGTCTTGGTATAGTGGCATGTCTTCCTGCGGACTGTTACTTTCAAGTGAAGACACAGGCACCTGACATTGTGATGTAAGACTGAATGATCCATGATTTTTTTTAATCGAAGCACAACGGATTTATGAGAATACAATCTGGCCGTGACTAAAATGAATAACAAGTAATAGTTAAGTGTGGTTTAGGTAGTTGCTCTTTTTGTTACCTATATATGTATATATATCCATGAGTTCTGATTTAGTTCACATCAGTAGTATCCACTAGTCTCAAATTTGCTTCTGCGATGCTGCAGAGTTATATTTTTAACAAGGTGTCTTAGATATACTTTTAGCCACAATTTTAGTATTTTAGTACTAAATATCTCACCTCTGATTTAATTTTAGTAAATATTTTGTATGTTCTCGCCATGATATTGCTGAAATACTGCTGATGTGGTACTTAACACCAATCAATCAATCAATGCCTGTACTTGTATGAATAACTAATTGTTTCCAATTGTTTAGTTTAATTGTTGTATAATTTAATGACCTTCAATTTTTATATTGAGATGGCAGATCTTACTTGATTATCATTTCAATAAATGTCATTTTCCTTGCTCGGTTGGACGTTTTTACACACAAAACTTCCCTAGGGAAATGTCCTGATTTCTGACCTAATATTTTATTCTTAAAAAAATAAAAATCCATATTATCAATAAAGCGATTACTTATTATTACGCCATATTATTTCTGTAAAAGATTCAAGCTGTTTTTCCACCTCGTTAGGCAAGAGGCTTATTCGGGTGAGAAAATCAATCAAATTAATAAGCCAATAACTTTACTTCATCAGTGAACAAATATTTTATTATCACCTTATAAGAGAATCTGAAATTATGATGGAAGTCTGACACGGATCAATATCTCGTGGTATTTTAAGTAGGAATTCGTTGCTAACATTTATTTGAAGTGTTCGGTATGATTAGGGATGGTTATCGGCCTTTGTTTTAATGACAAAGTTTTCATTGTCGCTTGGATATGTTATCTCAAATTTAGTCGAAACGGATATATCAAGAAGTCTTCTTGTTGACTCGGGTAAGACCTTTGCATTTTCTTTTCACTTAGATTTGAAATGTTGGTTTATAATTAAGATACATTTCAACACACTGTTGGATTTTAATAATCAGAATTTTGGCTTAATATTCTGTTACAACGGCTTTGACGGATTTAGATATTCCAACTATATGATCAAGTGCTGTCTTTTACATGGAACTTGTTGAATCTGGTTGCTTTTCAGATCGTTACTTTGCCAATAGTTATTAAACCTGAAGGCATACATGTTCCAGTAGAAGTTTACCGTATTTGTATTGTTCTCAGACAAATATAAATTGTTTTGTCTTTTATTCCTTGACGTTCGAGGCTTATATAGATAAATCGTAACTTGTAGTGATATCGCCGATTAACTATATTTTAAACCGACAAATTAACTTGGTTTATGATTTAATCTTGTTTAAAAATTTTTGCCTTTTCCCAAATGTATAGAAGTTTATAAATCAAGCATTGAACACGATCTAATTGAAACTGTCTTTCTCTTTTCCCCGCGTGCTGAAAATACAGTGTTTTTACGCGTACGTTATAACCTTTCCGGAGCACATGAGCTCGCGCCCTGGCTTTTATTGTGTTCCTGTTTCTCAGTCTTGGAACGACCATTTAATATTCGGGGTGGGGCATAATTATTTTGGAAATAAATTTTCAGTCCTTAAAAGAGGTTAAAATAAATAATCATGCAAAAAGCAAATTGGAAATTATAGACATTAGGTTTACTGAGAACAACCGTGTTTAAAATAAGTAAAAATGTTCCCGCACCAAAAAACCATTATTCACAACTATTTTGCACCGAAAAAAACTCCGAAATTCAACTGCTCCACTCCTTCTTAGAGATAAGGGTGCAGATGTTCTTATTTTTCCCTTTTATTTTGGATACGATGTTGTGGTCTTCCTGTAAGTGTACTTTAATTTGTATTTACCCTTTTAGAGAACTGTTAATATAAATATTTGTATATTCCCACCGACCATTTTAACTCTGGCAAGATCAAATCATATTGTTGTGTGATGTTTGGTTTTATTCAGTTAAAGAAAATATATTTCGTTTTATTCAGTTAAAGAAAATATACTGAACTTTTCAAATTGGATATTTTAGAAATCACCATTAGGAGAATAACACATTCCTCCGAGAAAAATCAATTCATAAGTCATCGTCATTTATTTTCTTATTTGTTTACATAGATCTAAGTATCTGACTGACATTTATTTATCCAATATGTATTTTCGAATTAAACTTTACACATTATATTATTCTATTTTTGTGGATGAGCCTCCTGAAACAATTCATAAGAAAAGTAAATAGTATATATAGAAATGACAAAATAATATCATCAGACAGGGGCAAATGTCCAAATTATTAGTATTCATTTACGTCTTGCATTTCAGCAAAATAGAATTGGTTGAATTTCGTAAATCTAAATTCAGGTTTTGTTCCTTCTCTTAGATTTCCTTAAGTGCCATAAAGTTAAAGATAACAACATTGTAAAACTATTTAGTTTCGCACCTGAAGTTAAAATTAATTTAAAATATCTATTGCATTGAAGTGCATTGCCTTTTGAACTGATTGAAATGAAGCTAATTTTCTTTCAAGATACGTACTTACAAACATATTGAAAATGGCCTTTATTATGAAAAGTATTTGTTTAACCTAACCCAGTCTTTCGAGGGCACTAGCGAAACACCTATTTATCAATAATATTTCAATTATATTACTTTCATATATTCGAGCATGACAGTCTTTAAAATGATTAATTTCTGAAGGATAATAACCTCTTTTGAAAGAAATGAAAAGAATTCGTCAAAGATTATAACATGACGAATATTATTAAGATATGTGTCGGTTTGAATATTAAAATTCTTTTGTGTAAAATGTCATATTTGATCTTCAAATGCAAAATTTCTGTTCCACAACTTTATCAAAATGCTGTGTATTCATAAAACGTATTATGCCACAATTTTATTTATATATGCAGCGCAAAAATAATTAGTCTCGAACTGCCTAAGACTGTGATTACCGACCCGGGGCTATACAAATCAATTATATGATATCATTTCCTAAATATTTGATTGAAAATAAATTACTAAATGTGTAAAGAACAAAGCGTATGGAACTATGGGAACATCAGTCTTTATCAGTCTTTATGGTTGAATTTTATAGATCAAGGGCTTGGGTGTGGGAGCCGGGGGTTTTGGGGGCTATTGCTCCTGCACTTTTGAAAGTTGGTGACAAAAGTTTTTTTTTCGTTCCCAACTTCTTGTCAAATATTTTTCAGTCACAACGTTGTTTTTTGGCTTACAGAAGCAAAGATTATTTCAGGCACAGAAACCGTTTGCCTCCCACTTTCAAGAACAGTCCTACGCCTATGAAGGACAATATGAGCCTGCGCAAATGAAATTGACATTTTTATCGGCCAATCACCGTTCGGCTGAAACAGCAAAATACTTAAGATTCTGAGCAGATTATAGTTTATTATGATTCAGATTTGATTTAAATAGTGTTTTTTTTTGTAGGTTTTCATCATTTTTGCATTGGATTAGGTCGATTGTCGTGTTTTATGTATAGTTTCACATTTTGTATTTCGGGGCTTCCATTATGGTATGGACTCTGGTTCATTGTTGAAGGCCATTATGGTACTGTAGAAGTTTAAATTCAACTATCATTTGGCGGTCGGCTGTCTCATGGACAATCATTCCAAAGCTCCTATTTTTATATTATAACTACATGTTATTGGAGAAGTAAGGTAGCTTTGGTAAAATTTTTAAAATTTCTTTCAACGTTTTTGTGAGGTTACGAGGATTTGGAACGCATACAATCCAGAAAAGCGCTTTGTACGCAGATAAATTGTCAAAAATGGATTGTCGTCTTTTCGACATTTATTCCGTATACTTTATATTTATTTAACAAGAATAAGCTCAATAATAAGGACATATAGTTGCACTAACTATGGAGTAAAAGCACAACAGATATAAAAAAAAACATGAAGTTATAATAATCCAGTATGAAGTTTGCAGGATTTTTATCTTGTCCGCGGCTGTTGTTGAGATTTTTAAAATGACATGTCTGGCTGTGATAACGAATTCAAAAAAGCATTTTGACGATTTTCAAAATTCATGGAAGCCAAATATACGTTGAATTTTGTATTTGCATTGTACCAACTTTTGGTCTAACTTTGTTGTTGTTAATAAGTCGATTTAATTGCACGCAATTACTTGATTTTTTTGTTAATATATATATTTTTTCCTTTTCAGATCAGATGAATATACAATAGTATAGTGAACTGAAAAACAATTTCAAAATGCCAGGAAGAAGAAAGGTGGACAAAGAAGTGTCCGCCATGGCGTTCAATGTCAAAGAGAAACGTTGTTTAGAAAAGAGCATGCATACGCTAGACTTAGAAAAGACATATTCTATGAAGTTAATCAATCTTGATCACAGGGGGATTAAGCTTTCGTATAAAAGGTTAAAAGACAAAGTGTCGAAGATAAAGTCGCACCTCTCAACGGAGGAAATTGTATCATTAAAACAACTAGAAGCTGATGGAAAACTTAAGAACACCAGCAATACCGTCAATTTGGGAAGTGCTCTTAAAATCGCTGCCGCAGCAAAAAGACTAAAACTTCAAAGTGTTCCGCGACCTGTAACTAGTGTTTTTCCTGAGCTTCCGTCACGTGAAAATTCTGAAGTGTCTTTCATTCGACAACAAACAGCACCCTTTAATCTAAAGAGGAGTAATTCTGTGACGGGAGTTTTCATTGATGCCCCGGATCAAAACAACAATGAAAGAAGAAATTCAATTAGTGGACCATCCTTGCGTCCCTTTAGTGTCGCAAATATGGCGCAATCGAATTTACAACCAAATGACAACAACAAATTAGAACGTGCAATAACAGCAAATCCCATCACTAGAGAAAAAACTGTTTCAAGAAGTGAAACTAAGACATCTCCACGTGGAAAGAGTTCAATGCCAACTCACTCACCTTACTCATCTCATGTCGCCACAGATAAAGAACAACGCAATAATAATAATCAGCCGAATGGCGAAGTAAAGCCCACTCATTTGTCAGACGATATAGAAAGTAACTTAGGGGAAGACTTGTTTGAAGAACGTAGACAAGAACTTCTTGAGGAAGAAAAGTCTTCATACAAAGACATTGAAGTGAAGACAAAAGACTTTCTTCATAGGCTTCAAGAGTATTTAAAGGAAAATCCTATAGCAAGGCTTGACGAGGAGGAAATTCCTATTATAAATGTATCTAATGCTCTGGATGGTCCAGAAGACGTGGAAGAGCGCGTGCAGAGCGCGGGACAGAAAAAGAGAAAACGTCTGCTTCCTCATAGGTCACCATTAGAAATGAGAGCATTTCCGAACGATGAAGCGTACCAAAAGAAACTCGGAGAACTTTGGAAAGACATGTATAAATGTCGATATTTGCGCATACCAGACGATCGAATCGATCTCTCCGGCATTGTAACACTTGCAAAGGACCAAATGAGATTGTATAGTTTTCTCAGGGAGACGGAAGCAGATAAATTAATGTAAAAATCGTACATCTGTGTATTTTATAGGGTAAAGTTTTTGGGGTAATGGGTTCTGTGTGGACGACAACTGCTGAAAGGTGGAAATAAAATATTTATTATTTTCTTAGATAATGTATTTTTTAATCACCTTCGTTAAAAACCTTAAAATTCACCAATATTTTTTTTAAAAGTTGGGTTGATTGTCAACCAGTCAGATTACCAAATATGTGTAAGAATATCATTTTAAATTAATTTCGGAATGTCTTTTTTTTTGCTAGCCGAAAAAGTTATATTTTTAAATATTTTTAAATATTATCTGACCATTAACAATGATGATCATAATTATTTTGTTAATATAAATTATACTTCAAAAAAACGTGGTATAAACATTTCCTTTTCAAGTACATTTTCTCGACAAAGCACTTGTGATTTCCTCTTAACAAATTGCTGGGAAATAGGGAAGATAATCGACTATATTAGATTCCATTAATCCAACAAAAAAGGTTAAGTACTTATTAACTCTTATTAACGCAGTTATACCAAAGGGACAGACAAATCGTTAAATCTGAAGACGGACAAGACCGTGGCCAACAGATAAAAAGAAGACAAGCATAACACACAACAATACACTGAAAACTAAAGCTAGAGTAACACCAACCCTACAAAAATTAGGTTAAGTTCAGGCGCTCCGGATGGGTAGGCAACTCCTGCTCCACTAGTGGCACCCATTGTGTTACTCAGTAGACAAAGCCGGTGTATTGTCACAATATATGTCATTCAAAACAGGATAAGGAGCGGATTTAAAGTCATGACAGTGGAAATATATTCATTGTCACTGGTGAAGTGAATATTTCGTACCATTCAATTAAATCATGATTACCGGAGTGATGACTTTAAACTTTTCTAAAAAAAAAACTTGGCTCAGTGGCTTTCTTGTCAGAGGCAACCCTTTATCAATAAAATTCTGATAGGAAGCACAAGCCCCGGAATATCATATCAACTGAGAAATAAACACTCCGTATGCAGGTGCGGCTTCAATGTCGCTAGACATGAACGAAAAGTTTACAATGGGAAAATCAGTCATCTTTCTTATCGTTAAGTTTTGTTTTTATCTCGTCCTTACAGTCAATTTCTAGGTGTAAGTCTAGATATGAAACAGACCTTTCTGCTTCTGTAGTATCTTTGATATCAAGTTCAATGGTGTAGATGCTTTAAACATAGTACGAAATTTAGAATCATTCGGTGAAAAAACTGTTTTGCGGAAAGGTAAATCAAAAGATTTAGCCAACTTTAATTTAGCTTTTGAATATTTGCAATAAACGTTTATAAGACGTATATCGTGTATTACTGGCATATATTCAATATTCCTTCTTTTAAAAATTTGATTTAATCAAAGTGAAACATTAAGTTAATTATATTATTTAAATGACCAGACGAATACATAAAATTCAAACTTTGGTCTTTTTTAATATCGATGGGTGCATTAATGAGTGTATTGAACTATCTGCAATTTATTCCAATATTGTAATTTGGTACAGCGATTTAATTACCCAAACGTTTCACATGGACGATCAAACAGACCTTGATTTTGCATCTGAGCATAATTTAATGTAACTATAGAGTTCAAGCTTCCCTTTTTAGTTTTTTTTTTTTGCTTTTATTTTTGTTTGTGTCAGGTTTTTGTCGTCTACACCAGCAATAAAAAAAACTAAATTTGATTTTCATCCGTCGATCTTTTCATTCTCATTTCCATGGAAATGTTTCATAAGAAAACCATTTAAACACGTTTTCCTGCAAAAATCATTTGTAAGATTTTCGCATGAATTTCACATAAATTTCACATAAATTGACGGGTGTCACTAGTGGAGCAGGAGTTGCTTGCCCTTCCGGAGCACCTGAACTCTCCCTGGTTTTTATAGGGTTCGTGTTACCCCAGCTTTAGTTTTCAGTGTAGTGTCGTGTGTTCTATGTTTGTCTTTCGTTTTATATTGTTGGCATGGTCTTGTCTGTCTTCCGACTTAACGATTTCTGTCTGCCCCTTTGGTATATTCAAATTCCTTTTAATGGTTAGGTGGTATCTGGAGGTCATATTAATTCACTTTATTATAGAGAAATCTAAGTTAGATTTTCCAGAATTAAGACTTAAAAAATATTTCAAAAATAAATTTCTATAGATATATTATAGGAATGTGTCAAACGAAATTCCAAGCTATATGTGATTTTAACTTGCGTGCAATGAAAACCATACAATTTTATTTGAATTTCACATGTTGGTTGTTTCATCTCACAGTCATTTGCAGTACGGAGATGTTTCGAAACGTATTGAACTGAGAAGTTTTCCTTACCGCTGGATTTGACCTCCTTTATCGGTTTGTTTGGAGTTATGTTTTTTTACGTTTGTATATCGATTTTCCTGTTTTGGTTCTTATGCTACTGATGAGAGGTTATTCCTTGAAATGGGATTATAGAATATTGAAAATCAAATACTGAGCCAACATTTTATAAACTTTTATATCATATGAATTTTATACGTGGCACTGTTTATCGACAGTTTGGTAGTTTTCCTTTGGGCGCGCGTGAGTCTGTACAGCCACTCCTGCGCAGAGACTACTTCCTGTCCGTTACACTCCACTACAGTCCAACGGAAATAGGTCCTCTACACAGGAGATTTGAAAGAATTAGGCAAGTGGTAACGAGTTTGCCGATAGAAAGGATAACGGACGTTTTAAAGGTCTCGACTGAAATTATCATGTGTATCACAACTCGCCCTGTTGGGGTGGCTGAGATACTTACGGAAAAATTCAGTCTACACCTTCAGAATTTCCGTTATTCTATATCTCTCGGATCTCTCACTTTATAAGAAAATGTGGATTTAAAAAAAGATGATTCTCAGTCATTCATCTACAACCTCTTTTAAACTTGTTTGCACTGTCAAAAATTTTGGTTGTAATGCAAAATCACGGCTCAACTCTGAAGGTTGTAATTTTAGCTGAATCTCTATCTCAAACTCAAGCTATAACCGATCGAACAAAATTGAAAAAGAATCAACAGTTTATAATTGACACTCGGAAACTTAGCAAAGAAAGCTATCGAAACTCCTGGCGACAGTTTCACAAGCCATATCCCTCATAATCATCTGTTTTAGCTAAACTACCCCAAGGTCATGTTTGCCATTGTCTTCACTTGGCGTCTATCGCCCCTCTCTCCGTCCGCTGTCCGTAACCTTTCACATTTTCAGCTTTTTCTCTAAAACCACTTGACCAAAAAGAACTTCACAGGAACCATCTATGAAAGGTATTTTTTCAAAGTTACTTCGTTTCATCCCGATCAGATTACAGTCTTGGCTGCTACAGACAATTCTTCTTTTTTTTTTCGGTTGCATGATTTTTTACAAAATCTTCTCTGAAACCACTTCACCAAATGAACTAAAACTTTATCGAGAACATCTATAGGATGTGCAAAGTTTTATCAGACATCAAATACGGCCGCCATGGGAAATACTTTTTTCCAGTTGGTTGATTTATAAGGCAGATATCTATTGTGCAGCATCCTTAGGAAACACTTTACAAAGTTTGATAATTTTGTTCCGATTGAAAAACAATCATGGCTACCACAGGAAATTTGATTGAAATTGACAATTTAAAGAAATGACCTCTATGAGCCGAATTTTACGAGGAACACCAGTGCTCTAAAATCTCTTTTAAAAAGTTTTTGACCTTATTGGAACATTTTATATGGATTCATTGACAAATCTATTTTGGTAAATTAATACAATCTTGTCTGAACATTAATTTTATTAAAAAATAACTTTCATGACCACGTTTCAGGTGATGGATACAGGCTGAGTCTTGTGTAACCTATATAATATAGTCACAGCGCCACAAAACATAATTGTTTTACAGTTCCTTTTAATGGTTTAGTACAATAAGTTATACCAAAGCAGTCGTTCGACTTCAGTGCGCACTCCTTCTGAATGTGAATTAAATTTTCGCCTATGGCACGCCTGAGTCACAAAAATACTTAAATTCAATTTAAGTTACTTAAAATCAATTTTTCTCTTTCAATTTAAGTAATTCGAATTAACGCAACATAAAATTAATTTAAGGAATTTTTGTGGTTCCCGCTGCATTAATGCCAATTCAAACACCGAAATGCATTAACGGTGCTTAATGAAAAATAATTACTTAATTGATTTTAATTAAGGAATGACTGTAATATTTTTTCGGTTTATGGAGAAATAACCTCATTCTTGTGGTACACACTAAATAACCCGCGTAGCGGGTTATTTTGAAGTGTGTACCACGGGATTAAGGTTATTTCGAATAAACCGAAAAAATATTACAGTCATTTCTTATAATTTAATTAAAACGTCAATACGTTGACACAAGAAAACAAGGAAAAACAAGATGACGTCACAGTCACATGGCAAAATTTAGATTATGGGCTTATAACCAAAATACTTTCAACCAATCAGAAGACGCGTTACATCCAATATTAAATTATTCCAGAATATTATTCTCTTTTTTTGCCTGAAAGCTGGCAGAAGGAAATACTTTCTAAAGAAATTGTTGTCTTATCAATACATGTATAGGCAAGATATTTCCAAAAAAGCAGTGGCAAAATTAGCTGAATAACTATACCTTATGTGTTCTATTATTATGTAAATGACAATTCAACAAAACTAACACAACCTAGTAAAGAAGCAGATAAATTAGGGAAATGTAGCCTAAAAAAGACTTTTACGATGGTTGAATGTTAGCTCAATATGTGCATTTATGCTTTTTTACTCTTTCTGTCTTTGGATATCTGAGTTTTAAGGGTTGACTATCATGTAGGGTATGTAAGGCTTCAATTTTATTGGCAGTTTTAGAAAAAAATTGAAGAAAGTGTCCTTGAAACATGTACAAATGGCATGCTTCCATGTAATTTCTCTACAGTCATACTGTCGTTGGTTTTACCTCCTGTAAGTATCCATGCGTTTCAGTCTGCCTACATGCAATTGCTGTCATTATTGTACTGTTTATATACAAAGTTCTTGAAACGCCTTCTGTAAGATGTTGAAAAAAGGCATCCATAATCTGTAATAAAAGACAACTTTGACATTGGAGAAGTCAACTCTCTAGAAAAGCAACTTTGCATGTTTTTTAGCCTTAACCCCAATATTCTAAGGAAAGGCAAAGAAATAAAACAGTAATGTCTACATATTTCATAATTATTTGATTATGATAAGATTTTCTGGAGGTAAAACCTTGAAAAATCTCTGAATTCAGGAACTCAACTTAAGATTGATTGATTGAATGGTCCTTAACGTCCAGTGGCAAATATTTCATGCATATTCATGACGGGAGCATATTAATGATGAGTGAAGATGAATGAACCCTGTTTTGTACTAGACCGACAAGCTGAGCCAAATTTTTAATGTACTAGCTCACAAAAAGCAACAGTCCGCAAGAAGATGTGCCACTTTACTCGGACACATTAATCTGACACTGGGCCAACGCATCTATGCTCTTACTCCTAAATCCTGCCTGCTTAGCGGACACAGCATGTATCAATTTATAATGTCTTTGGTTTGATCCTGCTGGGGATCGAACCCACGACCTTCTGCACTAGAGGCAAGCACCATTACCCCACCAAGGCAGTAACTCAACTTAAGAAAAAGAGTAGGACCACAAACTTTTTCATAACTTCTCACAGTAATATTGCTTCAAGTATTACTATTTCTTAAAACAAAAATATCAAGGTAAAACATTTTAATTTTCTGTCATATTTCAGCTGTGAAATCAATAAATTTTGTGAAAGTTCTTAAAATGAATTGCCTTATTTAGGAATATTTTGGCTACAAAACTTTTAAAACAGTAGATATGTCATAACCTTATCATCTCAAAAATTAATTTTAATTGAAAGAATGTGGTCGATGTTTTCTACAAAAATATCTGAAGAAATGCAAAATATCATGTAATTTGGTTCAATTGTCTTCATACAGGACATATGTTTGACTTCAAATGGTTGGATTTTTTGTTCATTGATTGGTAAAGAATAAATAAGGGTGAATTTGTTGTCAAATTCTTGCATTTCTGAGAAATTTATAAGGCTAATATTGACCCTATAAATTTTCTTTTTAAGGTAGGCATTCTGCTTCATAACCTAGTTCCAGTTTAATTGTCTTCTGAGAAAAAATCCATTTGTCATATTTACCTCACAAAAAACAGAATGAATAGACAACAGAGGAAAAACGTGTCCTGGGGACACAGATGCCCCCGCTCGGCAAACAAGAAGTAGATAGACGACAGATCTGAAAAGGGGAGACACGGTACAACTCACCATTATAATGCTTCA
>JAULBM010121842.1:0-18673 GCA_032357055.1 Geukensia granosissima | reverse complement strand
TGGGGGATGTATAAATTCACAATCCGTCAAGAGGGAGACGTTAAAGACGCCCCGTGTTTAGGAAATGCCACGTCCTATTTGTTGTATTCAATACAGTTGAGACTAATCGCCGGTTCATCAAGTTAACAAAACAGAAATTTTGAACAGCATGATTTTCACCATGACCTGCTCTTTTGACTGCTCACTAGTGGAACTCTACGGCTGTGACAAGTTTGCATGGTCCAAGGTCTTGTTTTGACCAAGCTGACCTCGCCCATGGTCTACTATGTTGATTGTTGTCAAGTCCGATTTTGGTTAAAACAGTTTTTGTTCGTCTAGTCTAGAGTTTACTTAGGTTAGCATTGTGTCAGTCACCGCTTTACTCAGTCATATAACTCAATACAAAGTATAAGTGCAACAAAAACTAAAAGGAAAAGGGATACAAAGTGTAATATTCGATAATGTATCTATAAGTTCAATCTTATCTTTTATAAAACATTTAGTTATGGAACAACTAAAAGTGTTGAATGGGGAAGATCTCGAGAAAGTCGCAAAACAGTCAGGATTACCACCACATACGGAATGAGGTCATGAAAGATCAAACAGTCCTAAAGCACTAACAATTTGTCCAGGCAAAAATATATGCATAGAAATAAAAGATATTGAATATTTGAATGTAATCCTAAAGTCTCATTAATATTCTATGTTCGGATTTTTTTCAGCAACCAAATGAAATTTTCTTACCGAAAACAACAGAATTCAACATTTTTGCAAAATATGTAAAATTCTTTTGAAATATTGTTCAAGAAACTAAATTGGTGGTTACAATCGTCTAAAAAGTTAAATTGGAACTTAATTATTTTAATTTATCAGCATACAAAATTAGGAAACATTTTCAATTTTCGTGGTGTTAATTTCACAAAATGTCGTAAGTGTAATTTCTGTCGTAAATTATGACGTCACAATAAGTTTTTCTTTGAAGTTTCTACACTTACGATCAATCTTAGACTTACGACTTTTTGTGAAAACCTTTCCTGATCTTTTGACCAGTGCTCTGTCTAAATTAAAAAGAACTTTTCATGTATTACTGTAATAAAGCCAACAAAGTGGTATAAACTATTTTTGAAGTGCAAAAATACACTGGAAATTTTAGATAGATTACTCTTTATGAACCCTTTAAACCTGCTGATTACGGTGGTCGTATTTTCATTAAGAAAGCGAAATCGAGAAATATGAAATCGGAAAACAGAGAAATAAATTTCTCGATTTTTTTCATTCCGCTTTCGCGCTTTCTTAATTTCTCGAAATCGCTTTCTCGATGGTCGCATTCGGGAATCATAGTTGATAATTATGATTTCTTTACACTATTTACTACACTACCTTACCAATCAGAAATTCTCATATTTAATAGAATGGTGTTTATATTGAGCAAATTTTGAGTGCATTTGCTATATTAGAAAAAAGCCATATATCCTTTAAACAAGACAAATATAAAAGGTATACTTGCTGGACATGTAAGGAGAGGATTGGTTCTTTCGTTTTTTTTTTCTTGATAACAATTTTATCCGTTTCGGCAACACAATTTAAAGACAAGTCGTATGACATTAAATGGACAGGCTCTAGTTGTGCTTCATTAATATCAGTTTGCTTTCTTAAATGCTATGAATCTCAGTTAACGGGTTCATAAGGATTCTTCTAAATCTGGGGCTTTATTTTCGAAGGTATATTAGGACTAAGATGTATCTTAAGACCATCCTAGGACATTTCTTAGTCCTAAGTGCAATTTTTGAATATATTTCACCTTAAAATTTATTTCAGAATCATCCTAAAAGTAGAAGGCTAATTAAGTTGTCTTAAGATAGTCTTAGGAATATCCTAACTTTAGGATAAAACGAATTGTGATAAGAAATTTCCCTACCCTAAAAAACTGCAAACTCAACAAAATTATCAAATATATCACAAACTGGTTTTTGTTAAAAACATAATCTGTACTGAGGTCAGCATAAATTATCTGACATTTTCTTACCCAGTGAGCCTCCCACTCATGACTTCTAAATAACAGGACCATTCATACGTGAAGTTCTGGTGCTAGTATTTTACAGTTCAATAAGCAATCTTCGTTTTGCGATATACTGCCAACAACTTCATCCTGAAAAGAAGTAATTTTTTTCAGGATGAAGTTTACCGCCTGTATTTCGGTATTCGAGTCATACTTATGTTTGTTGCTTTGACATTACTCGGATATGTGCTATGTTTTTATACATAGTTCACAAACGCTTCTTTTGTGGTCAGTATTCCAAATTTACTTTATGTTGCAAAATTACTTAGGTTAATATCTATTTTCTTCTGCTTCATCTAGAAATATTTGAACCCCATTACATGTAAAATCTGGTTGGCGCCGCGCTTTCTACTAAGGTTACTTTATTCACAGTTTATATATACTAAGCAAGCGATGGTTACACGATTTTTGATCTTTGATCAGCTATTCAATGTAATTACTAACCATTAATTGTTTTGATCTTTGATCAGATAATAAATATGTCAGCTCTTCCCTTTTTAAATATATTATATTAAAATCAGTTTTATCAATTAATACCTACATGCCTTAAGCTAGAATCACAACGTGTGAGATGACATTTTTGCTATTAACTTAGGACATGTTTAGGATACAGATATATATATATATTAGCTAGGAAAATCCTTAGCGACCTTTAGTTAGACTCTCAGACATGTCCTTAGATAGTCCTATAATTCGCCTTAATCATCTTCTTAGATTTTGTGATCTTAGGATAATCTTAGGAAAGTTTCGAAAATCAGGCCCCTGATGTAATAAACAAATTTAACAATACCAAACGCAACATTGATGATGTCATTTTCGATTAATAATTCAGATATATGTGAGCCCGCGAATTTAAACTTGAATAAAGCAAATAACAATAGCCTCGACTGTCCATTTTTGGAATTAAATAAGTATATTTCGCAAGGTAAGATTTGCACCAAAATTTACGACAAGAGGGACGATTTCTCATTTCCAGTTGTTAGTATCTACTTCCTTTGGCTGCTTCATACGGCGTATATACTTTTCAGCTCGTTCGTTATTCCCGTGTTTGCAGCAACGTAAAAGATTTAAACGACCACAATCTCTAATTAACAAACAAATCAACGAGTCAAGGGTTTCGTTACCACAAATTAATAAAAACATCTACTAATTCGTTAATAAATATGAAGAGTTGGTATAAAAATGTACTTGCAATCATCTGATGAAAAATGAGATATTTAATCCTGATTTTTTCCGAAAAGATCAAAAATAAAGGAAGTAAATTTAACTGAATTCACATGGTTTTACAATTCATCTTAATAAACTTATCCGTTAAGGATATTGTCATAGCTTTATTATAAAATCTTTTAATACAGTTTTTATTGGTACTGGCTTATTACTAAACTTAACAATTTATATTTATAACATGATCTCTTTCCTATCTAATTTTTTTTCAAATTAGCATTTGCACAATCCCATGTTGTCCTTGACTTCTCATGATATTTAAAAGTTAATTCAGAGTTTATTTCAACTCACAAACTGGTTTACATGTAACCCTGTAACGTAAATCTACCAAGTTCTGTAAAAAATGCAAGTGCGCAAGTACAAACATACAGCGCACTTCCGGCGTAAAACTTGGTAGTTCAAAACTAATACTTTAGTAGACTTGTATATAGTTAAATTAAACATTTAAAAAGTAAAATAATACAAATGTCATGTAGACAAATATTTAAATATTGCTCAGGCATATATAATTTACGATAAACAAATGATACACCATTTCATATTGATAAATAGATAAAAATTATGACCGCATATTAGAATTTTATTCACATGTGTGTAAAGTTCAAAGAAATATAAACTAAACACACAGGACAAAATAAAACCGATCCCATATAATATATTCAAGACACAGTTTTCATTGCAAACATAATTAAATGATTATTAACAGTCCAGGTGTTATAAATATGCCAGACAACACCGAGGTGTTAACGTCCTACATGCCGGCCAACACGACTACTCACCTTTGTCAACTTTAAAGAACTAATTATCTTTAATAATTGTACTGTTTAACCGGCTAAATAAAAATTTATTTTTATTCTTCACTTAATTGCTGTTCAATATTTTGTTTCTACCTATGTAATTAGAAATGATTTGTATTACAATATTGTAAGGTGATGATGAGGTAACAAAAAATATCAAATTTACAGTCGGCCTACATGTACATGTACATGAGAATTCATGACAGATTGCCGAACCCCAAATTGCCGACCACCAATTTGCCGAATTCATATATCATATGTTGTTTATTTTCATTTAAAATGTTTTGAGGATGCACCGGATAACGACAGAACTGAACAAGTTTTAGATAATATCGTTGTTGTACCCAGGTATATGAGTGTCTCACTAGCTGTGAAGAAAATATTCATAAAAATAAGTTAAGACCAAGCTGGGACTAAGAAATACATTTTTATCCCAGGACCAGGACCAGGCAATGAATACTGAGAATAAATGATTAATTATCACTGTGTGGTTTCTTTAGTGAGCGCAATGTTTATTGTTTTATTAAAATTCTCAGTTAAAATAATTCATTATTTGAAAATAAACATTTACTGTCACTAGCTTGACCAACTATTTGTTCTTGCGAAATCTTATCAAAACATGTACAAGCCGCGTGTTTGTCTTATTTAATAATTAATTAACATTGTTAGTAATTAATTTTGCATTAGAATGTTATTAAAACGCCGCAAAATTTTAAACCTGGACAAAGCTCAACACAATATTTGTATCCTTATAATTATTAATTTTTAATGAATTTTCCCAACTTGTATTCTCTCCATTTAAGATAGTGACCCACGCACATCGTTCTCCCATACATATGCAGAAAAACGTTTGCCGTCATCGGCAATGTGCAGGTCGGCAAAATGAATTACTAATTAAATTTTTGCATTTTCAAATTCAACTCTACACTAGAATACTGCACATTTACGGAAGAGATTAATTGTTAAGTTCTATATAGGCGGAACAGTTTTAAGAGTCAATTTGTAAAAGGAGGAATATGGGGTAAATATCAGAGCCCATTATCCATCTTCGTAAGAAAAGGAGGAAAACAGACAATCAAAAGGTCGCCTAGCATGGAATCAGACTCCTTGTGAAGAACTCCTGTTAATGGTGTGGAGTCTGGTTCATTGTTGAATGAACAATAATGGGACCTGTAGAAGTTAAGATTCAACTGTCATTTGATGGATGGATGTCTCAATGACAATCATGCTACATCTCCTATTTTTATATTGTGTAATATTATGTCTGGAAAAGGCCCAAGATATATACTTTTCTCCGAGTTAAAAATCCTGCAAGTTACTGACTTCATGCTTTTTTCTTTCTAAATTTAATTGGCTATTGACCCCTGGGTACCAAACTCGAAATTAATGCTAAAAAATATATTGTATGGTAACATAAACAATTTATATCAGTACAGTTATGGAAAAAGGTACAAATTTTGCTGATTTCCCATGAAATAAAACCATTTTATGGCCTGACTTGCATTTTTTACAGCCTGTTAGGTACAAATTTGATAATGCACCCTGTATAATTCTAAGACCCCTTGCTACCAAAATTGAAAATAAGGCTTAAAAATATATTGTATGGTAACATAAACAATTTATTACAGTACAGTTATGGTAAAAAGTACAAATTTTAGTGTTTCTGCATGATATAATATCATTTTATGGCCTGACTATCATTTTTAACCGCTTGTTTTGTACATTTTGATGATGCATCCTGAGACTCCTGGGTACCAAAATTGAAATAATGCTAACAAATATATTGTATGGTAACATAAATAATTTATTACAGTACAGTTATGGAAAAAGGTACTAATTTAGGTGTTTATTCATGATATAATATCATTTTGGCCTGACTTGCATTTTTTACGGCTGGTTTAGTACATTTTGATGATGCACCTGTAGGTTTTTAGCTGAGACCTCTGGGTACAAAAATTGAAAATAAGATTTGAAAATTTATTCTGTGGTAATATGTACAGTGCAATTGTTGTTTAAGGTACAAATTCTGGTGTTTTACCATGACACCAAATTTGAAATTAATGCTAAAAAATATATTGTATGGTTACATAAACAATTTATATATAACAGTAGAATTATGGAATAGGTACAAATTTTGGTGTTTCTGCATGATATAATATCATTTTATGGCCTGACTTGCATTTTTTACGGCTCATTTTGTACATTTTGATGATGCTTCCTGTAGATTTCTCAGAGCTCTGGGTACCAGACTTAAAATTAGTGCTTAACAATATATTGTGTGGTATGATTAGCAATTTATAACAGTTCAGTTATGGAAAAAGTTACAATTTTTGGTGTTTTCCTGTGAAATAAAACCATTTTAAAGCCTGACTTGCATTTTTTACGGCCTGTTAGGTACAAATTTGTTGATGCTTCCTGTATATTTCTAAGACCCCTTGCTACCAAAATTGAAATTATTGCTTAAAAATATATTGTATATGCAAATAGTAGATGTGGCATGATTGTCCATGAGACAACCACCCACCAAATGACAGTAGAATTTAAACTTCTACAGGTCCCATTATGGCCTTCAACAATGAACCAGAGCTTCTTCCATACCATAACGGAAGCTGTAAAAGGCCTAGAAATACAAATTGTGAAACAATACATAAAACACGACAATTTATGGTAACATAAATAATTTATTCAAATACAGTTATTGAGAAAGGTACAAATTTTGGTGTTTTATGGTCTGACTTGCTTTTTTATGGCTTTTGCTTTGTACAGGATGTCTTAGAGGTTATAAATTATATTTTTTAAATTAAAAAATTGGAAATCACAGACCACACTTTATATGCCTGTGCCTTGTGCATTATATCTTATGGGTTTAAAACTTTTCAATAATAGTAATTAACTGAAAGTTGTGAACCACATTGGATATGCCCTCACCTTGTGCAGGATATCTAAGCGGTTTTAAATATTTGCCATGTACATGTATACACAAATATGAAAATTAATTATAAAAGTTAATGTGTATTTAAAAATATTTTTGTCATGTTTATTGATTAAAAAGTCATCAGAAAAGCCTCCAGCAAACTCAAAAACAAAATAACCAATAGCATGTAATAATTCCATAAAAATTACTTGAGGAAAGAAATCAATATCAATAAACGTACATTGAAATATATTTATTCAGTAATTTATGCTTTTAAAGGAATATCAGCTATTTTTCTAGGTGAAAAAATTTGATCTCATGAACTTAAACTTTGAAATATTTCTTGAATATTATATTCCCCCTAAATTATAAATAAATTTAAAAAAACCTGGCCCATCCCCACATGCTCATATCCTTGACGATGACATTGGGTCTCTTAATTGTTTACAATTTTGTCTAATATGAGCAATTTATTTACAAAGCATTTTATAATTATTTTATAATTCTATATTTAAAAATATAGGAATTTTCCAGAACAAAGTAAATATCCTCCATTGAAAATTATAAATGTGCACACACTTGACACACTAAATAAACTGTCTTAAGGTGTGCATACGAGTTTTAGTGGGGAGGGGGTTCTCTGATAAGAACTAGTTCCCTGTCTATCAGTATCATGTAAATGCATTTGAAACCCAGCTGTCACCCGCTCCCAAACGACGTGTTCTTTGTTTCTCCCCTGAAAGGACATTTTATCGTAATACGTTATTTTTTCCACCTGGACTATCTTATGACCTTATACAGCAACAACGGAACTGACAAACTTGCAAATTTTACGGACTTGCCACTTTTACATTTATCAGCGTAAAAATCTAAAGTTAAACCGGAAACCGGAAACGGATCTTGATGTTTTCATGGACTTGGTAGATTTACGCTACAAACCCTGTCCGAAGCCAGAAACTTTTTGCCCAGTGAGTATTGTTGTTTAAATAGTCATTGATTGTTATTCGTTTACGATTTTTGATAGATTAGGTCGATTGTCGTGTTTTATAAATAATGTGTGCTGTAAAATGTATACCCGTGCTTGAAGTGTATGCTCTTATATTCTCACAGTTATGGAGTGTTTGTTCTTGAGAGAGTTATACCACATTACCCATTACATTTTTATCAACGATTAAATCTATTTTCATATTTTAGCGCCTATCTTTGGCCTATATGAAGAACTCATACTCCTTCTTGATTTGCCGTCTTTGTTATTGTTGTTTTTAATTGTTGTCTATTTTCTGTCGGGCTTTTAATGGCAGCATTTGTTTGAGTTCTTTGACTACACCTCAGACTTATTTGAATCTTTACTGATTTGTGACTCTTATTATTTCACGCGATTTTCGACATTTCTAATTTGTCAATTTTCACCATATTATTTATTATGATTTTAAGGAATGGCAAAATATATACAAAAACCTTTCTACAGACATTCACGTGCACTAAAAACCGTTCTCCCAACATTAATTTAGCCGTTTTGAATCAAATTTTTACCAGGCCTTCTAGATCTGTTCCAAATTCACCCTCAAAATTTTCCACTTTTAACAATTGTGTCAAAGCAGGTAACGCCACTGCAAGTGTACGTGGACGTGTCATCGATTGACAAAATATAGTACAGTTCAATCGTCGTTTAACGGTAGAAATATTCACTTATTTTCATCTGACATCACCTGAAAAACTAAGGGCATAATTTATCTTTTAGCCTGGACTATACCAAATAATGAGGTCTAATATGTGCGGCAAACTGGACGTGAATTGTTCAGACGTACAAGCGAACATCTTTACTGTTTTCGAAAACAGAAAAATTCAAATGTTTGCTCTATCAACATCTATCAACACCTAGCTAAACATCATAATCTTAAATATAGTTCAACCACTCGAATGTGTTCAAAAACAACCTGAAAAATCACAAAAACAATTCGAGAACTCAGGTAAAACATCAGAATTGGAATGAATTAAAAAATTGCAGACATCTTACCCTCTCGGTCTTAATGATAATATATTATGGGCAAAGGGAATATATCTCAAACATCATCTTTTAACATTTTAGACATTGTCGACAGAATAAAACGTAACCTGAGGTCTCATGGGAAGCGAATAAATCGTAATAAACAACGCACCGATTATTCGCTCAAGGAACTTCTCTTAATATTTAAAAACACCGGTAGACATCAGTTGATGTGTAAATTGGAAATAATATCGATTGTTAAATTATATAATATTTTCAAAGAGAGCCAAAATATTTCGTATAACAGTCCAATCTATTAGGGTGCACACACAATTACTGCTTTTTGTTATCATAGACTGTTCCCGCGTGAATGGTCCTTGTACGGCATGGTCATCTAGTTTTGATTTATCTTTATTTGTATCATACTCTGTAATCCGAATTTGTATTTCCCGGTCTTCGCCGGTATCGGTTCTGATGTAATGTACACCTGTGTATTGTTGTGCAATTTGTATATTCTTTGTATTTTGATTTCCTAGAAGGATTATTTTGAACTTCGTGTTGTTCCTTATAAATCCTACGTTCCCCTTTATAACAACATCAACCAGGGAAGCAACACGACATGGTAGAGAACCCAAATGATAGGATATTGAAATATTGCTTGAAAATGTGGACATAAGTTGAGCAACTTTTTCCCTATCCCACGTGGCATGCTGAGAAGACTGTTGCCTGGGTGTGTGGTATCATCATTGCTTTATTGAGTGATTGAATTCCACATTGTCTATTTACAATATAACTTTATATAACTACAATACAATTACGTGAGCGACAGAATTTCACAGACACAAGCAGATAAATTAGGCATTGATCCCCTCCTGACCCCCCCCCCCCCTCAGAAAGCCGATTTTGCTTTCGGACAGTAAAGGTTTGAGTTTGCAAAGTCAGGTGCGTGTAAATCCAGAATCATATATTGAATTTTTGTGTCAAAGTGGTGCAACTTCTCAGAATCGTTTAGAATTTTTAAAACGGAATTTGCTAATTGCGTTGTCCCGCTTCAAACTGCAAACAAAAAACCAACAATGATAACTTTAATTGCGTGGGTAGATACGTGTGATCTAACTGTAAAGGAGGGTTCTTTTATTTATTTGAAATCAAATACAGATTCAGCAATTAACCATTTATGTCAGGCGCTTTTATTATTTATCATTTTGTCGGAAGTTTGATGATGATGTCAAGTTGGTATTTTTACATTTTTCGGTAATTTCTATCAATTAACACAATTAAACTCGTAATTTTGGAAATGGTGTTTGGAAATTTTGACACGATGACCGACTCTTATTTGATCAAATTGACCGTGTAAATAAATATATTAATGACTTATAACGAGATTTATACAAAGGAATTAAATTTGAATAAAGCCAATAACAATAGCCTCAATTGATTAATTGTTGGTTTCTTAATGTCCAGTGGCATATATTTCATGCATATTCGGGATGAGAACAAGACAATAGCCTCCAATGTCCTTTACACGACTTTGTGGTTTATATTTCTCAAGTTAAAATCTCCACCAAAATTACGACAAAAGGAACGATATCTCATTCCCAATTGTTAATTTTCCCTTCCTTGACCGGGACGTTCCTTTGGCTCCTTCGTACGATGTATCACATTTCTCAGCTTATTCGGTATGCCCGTGTTTGAAGCGACGTTTCAGATTTTAATTAAGGCAATCTCTGTATAACTGAAAAATTATTAAGTCAAGGATTTCGATACAACTTACTGATTAAAACTTTCACTATTTTTTTTTATAAATATAAGGATTTGGTGTCAACATTTGGATGTACCTGTAATCATCTTATAAAACATTGGATATTCACATCCTACTTTTTACGGAATCGTGGTAAATAAGCTCGAAGGTTTAAACAGAATCCGCGTGGTATTCAGATTCATCTAAATAAACTTATCCGTAAAGGATATCGTCACAGCATCATATTAAAATCTTCAAATTTTGTTTCATTGGAACTAACATTGACTTTCTTGTTGATAGCTTTATACGACATTAAACAGTTTATACTTGTTTTTACATTTTCTACTTCCTGTTCATATACATATTTTATATTGGTATTTGCACAACCCATTTTTTCCTTCGACTTCTAATGATATTTAAACACTAAATCCAATTATACGTGTTTATTTTGACACCGTAGTGGACGAAAACTTGGTTTCCTCATCGGTTGCTTTTGAGTTTTTAACTAGCCGACAGCAACTGCGAGTGCACTTTTGAGGTCGATACTTTTGTTGTATCTTGTTTTAAGATTTAACTATATTTGTTACTGATTTTCAGTATCGATCTCAAGTGTTAAATCCATGTCCACATTATAGTGTGTTATTGCTTTTTTGCAACACCACTGTTCCAGGTTAGGGGGAGGGTTGAGCGCTCACCAACCGGTTTGACCCCGCCACATGCTAATGTGTCTGTCCCTAGCCAGGAACCTGGAGTTCAGTGATTGTCGTTGTTTAATTAGTCATTTATTGTTATATTTTTCCCATTTTTGCATTAGATTAGGTTAATTGTTTTGTTTTATGAATAGTTCCACATTTTGTATTTCGGGGCCTTTTACAGCTTCCGTTATGGTATGGACTCTGGTTCAGTGTTGAAGGCCATAAGGGGTAGAAGTTTAAATTCTACAGTCATTTAGTGGGTGCCTGTCTGGACAATCATGCCACATCTCCTTTTTTATATTATAAATAGTTATACAACTTTGTATTTTGAAGGGTTGTACAGCTTCCGTTGTGGCAAGTACTCTGCTTTACGACTGAAGGCCGTAGAAGGTTAATTTCGACTGTTATTTGGTGAATGGCTGACTCACGGACATTCATTTCTATATCGCCTATTTTATATGATCATGCCTGGTAAAAGAGGTGTGGTATGATTGTCTATTAAACAGCCATTCAAAATGCGTAAATCTCAAACTTCTGAAGGTTGCCTTAATGCTTTCAATAATGGACAAATTTCCACATACGGCAAGCTAAGCATGGTCCTAAAATAAGGTGTGAAGATGTGTAACAAATTTATTAACAACTTTTGAACATATAAGTGAACAATGTAAAACAAGTAACACTAATATCTTGTAAGAGGAGATATATTTCTTAATTACTAAGAGGGTCCGGTGATTAGTAAGTTACAGAAAAATTCGTCAGGAAAGCAGTCTTGTAAGAGTTATTCAACTGGTTATAACTCATTGTTGTTTGAATCGCGGCTCTATAAATATACGTTGCACATGTATTGGAAACCCTACGTTATATTCAGCTTGTAATATAATGGAAATTGCGTAATTCCCTTGATGGATTATTGTGCATTATAAGGATGATTTACGTATCATTTTATTTTCTGGGGTAAAGACTGGAATCTGTCCATGGGTAAGAATCAGAACATTCCTACCTCTCACGTCTATATAGGGTTGAAAATGATATTATGAAGATTTGGGTAAATGTCAGAGAGACCCACTTCAACTACGAGAAAAACAGAGGGAACTTATATTTCTAGAGGTCACCATAAGGCTTTCAAGTTTGACCTCTTGCAGTTTATTCAGTCCTTCCGTTAATTTTCACAAAAAGGATACATTTAGTGAAGGTTTAAATCCCTCCCCCGCGCGCATTCTTATATGGCCACCATTTCTAATTCAAGTGTAGAATACCCTTGTCAGAGATCAGAAGTGTATAGTCCAAAGAGACAAGACAAATTTGAAACAAACTAAGATAAAACGAAAACAAAAGGAACAAAGACTTGTCATCCAAGAACTCCTTTACAAAACAGGAGTGTGATCAGGTGCTCATGAAGGGTAAGCATCGCCTGCCTTGGGAGCAACACTCGTCGTTGAATCCGGGTTAACGTCAATCTGAAAAGAGGTCAACTTATTTCTGTTTTACCGGTAACACGTCCATTACGAGTTGAGATATACTGATACCATATGGATCAACCAATTCGTGATGGCGACCATAAAATTATAGGCGGGACGGCTTCAACTTTAATCGGATGTATCCTTGTTGTAGTAATTTATGCGACAACAGCAATGCTCTCTTCAAAAACCCAGATACTTGGAACAGGCACCAGAGTATCGAATCAACTGAGAAACGAAAATGAGGGTTGTATATGTTAAAAGTCCTCTTAACTTAAACCTTTGAGTCCATTGCAACCACTGGTGAAACACTCTTGAAAATCTTCTTAAACTACTGCGCCAAATGCCACCAAATTTTGGTGGATTGTGGAATGCTATTTTGGTGGTCCTCTACCATAATTGTGTCCAGCATTCCGCCCCCTTCCCAACCAAGATGACTGTCGTTACTAAAAAATGAAAAGGGGTTTAAATTCTACTGGTTTTTGTTGGGTCAACTGAGTCAATTATTTTAAAATACATTGGTGGAATGGTCCTTAAATTGTCTTCTATCAAAATTATGTTCGGCATTCTCGCCCGCCAAACAAAGATGGCTGCCACAGCCAGACTTAGTTTAGTGAGAGACCCTACGAGAAAGTTTGTAGGAATGTTGTTCCAGAATAATCGCATTAATGTACCACTTTTCTGTGCCATTCACATTTATTTTCCTCCATATTCTCAATTAATGTATAACTGATGTATAAAAATACAGAAAGGGCAGGTCGAGATTGCTAAGCTCGAAAAAGTCTTGTCGTTAGTGCAATTGCAAAAAAAATATAGCTAATTTAATTCGTCCAACTAATGTTCTTTGCTTTCTTCGCCTAACAGGTATTCCTTTGTTTTTTTTTTCTTTTTCGATTGTTTTTTCCGCGAGGGAATTACGCATAAACTCCGTTTTCTGGTAACAAGAAATGTCTCAAATACTGAATGAGGTTATTCTCGTACTATTGCAAGTCAGATTATCCTCAACATCCGCACTAAAAACACGATTTTGATTAAAAAAAATTTGAATCATCATCACGTATTTTTTACTCATCATTGTCATTAGAAGTCGAAAAATCATTATAAATTATTATTGATATACATCATTTTTCGAGAACTAATAAAATCATTTCATGCATGATATCATATATGCATGTGATGTTTTATAAAAAATCATATAATATGTTGTTTTGTGACGATAGAAGTTGAGTTGCTCTCGAGCGCTAATTACTTCCCCGCTTGAAGTGCCTACCTGGTGTTTTGTTCCAAGGTGCGCACTAAATAGGCTATTTCGAATTTTCGTTCTTGTCAGTAACACAATGGTTGTATGTTAATTGATTTCAGATGACACAATTAAACTTAGTTCTCTACAAGCTATTAAAAGATGGATTCCAAAACAGGCATGTATTCCTACAGGCTGAAAACTGCACGGCTCGTCCGTCTTACAAACGACGAACTCAAGCAATGAAATGGCCGCATGCATACAGGCTTTTTAATCTTGAACTATATACAAAGAACACGGACTGTCAGAAAATGACAATATTGTCATAACCAAAAATCAAAACATATACGTCTATAAAGTATAAAAACATATTCTTTGTGTTGTCACCGGTATATCTAAACACCATACAGCTATAGCTGAGTGCACTCTGTTCCTAAAATATGCACTCAGGATTTTATGGAATTTATTAATGCATGATGTTAAAACGTCATTTTTAATGTGCATAATTATATATATATATGTGTGTGTAATTTTGATTTTGATGAAATAAAATTTTAAGTTATCTGAGTTTTTGTCGGCACGTACCGAGAGCTATCACTCTGTATTTATACAGCAATCATGCAAAACGCAATCAACAACCAATCAAACAGTTAATTCCTATAATCTGACGCTTTCGGCATTCCAATAGGGACCAACTGTGGACCCCTTCTCGCCGATTAATTCCTTTATTCGTATGAAGCTGACTTACTACAGAGCCTTCTAAAGAGAATAGAGAAAAAGTTGGCTCAATCTTTTGGTTTCACGTTCCGCTATATATATATATATATGATGTCCTTTCACTGAATAACTCTAAATTTGGGGACTATGTTGACCTCATCTATCCCATTGAACTTGAAATCAGAGATACTACAGAAAGCTTCTTATCTAGACTTACACCTAGAAATTGACAGCAAGGGCGGGTTAGGAACAAAACTTTACGACAAGAGAGATGACTTTGATTTTCCGATTGTAAACTGTCCGTTCATGTCTAGCAGCATTCCAGCCGCACCATCATACGGAGTGTTTATCTCTCAATTGATACGATACTCCAGCTTTGACTACTGAGTAACACGACGACTGCCGCTGGTGAAGCAGGGGTTGCTTACCATTCCGGAGCACCTGGACTCACCCTGGTTTTTGTAGGGTTCGTGTTACTCCAGCTTTAGTTTTCAGTGTAGTGTTTTGTGTTGTATGGTTGTCTTTCGTTTCATTTTGTGGGCCATGGTCTTGTCTGCCTACCGACTTAACGATTTCTGTCTGCCCCTTTGGTATCTTCGAATTCTTTTTTCTGGCCTATATTTTTGGGTACTTGATTATATGTTGGAAAGATACCGTGTATACCTTTCCAACATTGTTAATTTTATAGTTTTAGTCTGTAGCAAATTAAGTGATACGATCAGTCTTGCCACAAAATTTCTGTAGAACGGTATGGACGGCTCTTTACTTGCACTGCACTTCCTTCTTGGTTTTCCGATATTTGGTCCCGGGCATACCTAAAGAAGGTTTATTCAGAAAAGCGCTTCGTACGCCGTGAAATTAAGGCATTTACAGTCGTTGTATTTTATTTTGTCAACAATCTGTCTGATGAAAGATAAAAATGCAGGGCCCAATTTTTTTAGAACTTGTTTCCTGTCACTCGGAAAGGCCACAGCTTAACGAGAAATTATGCATTACACAATACACAAAATGTTAGATTGTGATTCCATGTTCTTTTTTTTTAAATATTTACATAAGCCTATCGGAAAAGTTTTGCATGTCCTGAATAACATTGTAAACAAAGAAGACTCATACTCATGTATTTATGACGACTAATTAAGTTGCTTAAATGCCCATTCAGATAGATATTGATTACTCTAATGTTAAGTGGGTTAATGGTTCTGTTTTTTTTCGGTTTCAAGGATTGCATAACAATATGTAATATTATAACCCCAACAAAGGCCATAGACCCATGGTGGGGGTACGGTAGTCAAAATGCCCTTATGCCAATTAAAATAAATTTTAAAAGTATTTGTTGACAACTCAAATGTCTTTTGAATTTCTATTCTTTTGTTTAAAAAAGTAACAAGGCCATTGTAATTAAATCTTAAACAGTTTTTCAACTATTTTCAAACTGACAAAGCAGATTTGTTGAACTAAAGAAACCTTTCTTTTGTGTTGTCTGTTAAATGTACTTTTCCTATCAGGTAGATATTTGGAGAAGAACGAAAACTTATAACCCAGAACATTACTTTTTGGAAAAATTACATAACTTGTCAGTGTTAATCATGATTAAATGTGATAGTTTTATAAATATAAAAAATAAAAATAAACCTACATACAATTATAATAAAAGGACCTTTTTCCATGCTGGAGTTGTATGCTCTCATTTATTTTCGGGTTCTGGAATGCATGTTGGAAAGATCCAGTTTGCATCTTTCCAACTTCAAAATTTGTAAAATTTCCTGTTAGGTATCTTTATATCTGGCAAATCAGCGTTCGTTACGTTATAAATGTATATTTCATTTGGTTCACAAATGTAACTAGAAATTTATGAATTTTTACTAATGTTCCTACTATATTTGGTCCATAGCATGTTTATTAACGCTAAATCTGCGCTCTCATGCAGTTAAACTTACATTTTTAATCTTTATTATAAATAATGAAAGATGTGGACCGTTCCTTTATGACATATATTCCTTTTTTTTAAATTTTGTTATAAGTTTTACGATGCAAAGGCTTTAATAGTTTACGTCTGAAGATATGTTTGTCGCCCCGCTGTGACGCTGTCAGTTGTTGACAGTCGAGAGAATTCAATTTCAAATTTCGAGTTTTGGTTATATAATAAACAACGTAGAAATGCGATGATATGAGGGTAATATATAAGTAAGAAATCGATTCTCTTCTTCACTGAATGTCAATTCATTTTCATATAATTTTAAAATGATAAAAACGAAGTTCTATCAGTTTTGCAAAGCTATGTTACGGGTATGCGTAGGTAGTGTTCAGACCCCTCCTCTAGAAACCATAAATTCAAAATACATAATAGTTGCTTTGATGTCAAATATAATATCTGGAAATGGCAGTTGTGCATTTAATACCCCATACCTTTTGGAGTTTTTAGCGATCCAAGACCCCGGTGAATTTATACTTGACGATACATTTTAAAATTATGTCACATGAACATTGGGTTCTGCTTAAATGCAGTTCTGATGAGCTTTATTAAAATAACGTATAATCTAATTGAATAGGCAGTCAACACGTGCTGACACACAGTACTTAGTATTAGGTCAAAACACACAGTAGCATCGATCAAGCATCTTTTAAAAATGTTCGTTGTATATGTTCAAATCTTAACTGCAACAATTTTACATTATATAAATAGGATGTTTGGTATGATTTCCCCCCAGACAGCTATCCATAAAGCATAAATTACAAACATCTTCAGGTTACCCTCAAGTCTTGAACCATGGACAAAGATCCAAATCCCAATTGAGCGACATTCAGATGTAACAATTATCGACCAATTAAGTTTACAGTACAGTAAAACATAAAAAAATAAAAAAAATATTTGTTATAAATTAAACCATCCTTTTGCTGTTCTTTTGTAATAATTTTATATTTTCAACAGGAGTGTCTGATTAACTGCTAGCAGAATTAGGGTTTCGAAATGTTTGAGAAATGATACATGTATTCCAAATGATACTCTATTACAAACTCCTGAACCAGAAACTGCTATTGGAAACAACCCTTTATTTCCCATTTGATTGGTAAGTTAAGTATTTTGAATAACCTACCGATAATAATTTTGAAATAACCACTATTTTAAATTATTTTATCGTCATGATACCCTTAATAAAAAGGTTATATATCTGACTGATAAGTGAAAAAAATTGTATAACATTTTCTATATTTCTTAAATACGTATCTCTGAGATGTATATTGGTGAAAATGAACATTTCTGATAAATTACCATTGCTGCCAATGTTCGAAAAATTGTTCAATATAGTGGTCGCCACAAGGCCTTAACAAGGGCGGAACCACACTTAAGATTGCGGCAAACAAAAAACCTGTAAAACTATGCAAACCATGCCATAATGGTATAAATAGAAATACAAAAAAACTTTAAAAGACAAAGACCAACTCTGACTTGGGACTGGTGCATGAAATTTGTTTTGGTGTTACTTTAAATTGTTTAAGATAAAGAAGACTCGAAGTGCTGTCGTTAAGAAGGGCTGAATACTTGTGATGAGCTTTATAATACATGTAACTAGTGCAGATGATTTATAACTTAAAAATAGGAGATGTGGCATGATTGTCCATGAGGCAGTCAACCACCAAATGTCAGTAGAATTTAAAAAAATAAAAATGTTCCTTTTGTCATTTAACTATTAGGAACTTATAAACCACAGAACAGCCGTCTGAATTTTTCAGTCACTTTTGTGTAAGCGGAGTCCTTGACATGTATTTGATAAATTGATTTATTACATATAGAATCTTACATTGTAAGCCGTTGTTTATCATATTTCTACAGTCGAGATAGTTAAACCTTTTAAAATTTCGAG
>JAULBM010121841.1:0-30096 GCA_032357055.1 Geukensia granosissima | reverse complement strand
AACTTCTTCTCTTTTCTCTGTAGAAGGCTCTGTATGAAGTCAGCTTCATACGAATAAAGGAATAAATCGGCTAGAAGGGGTGCACAGTTGGTCCCCATTTGGAATGTCGACAGTCTGTTGAAACACACCCCCGCCAAACATTACAAAAATTTTGTAAATCAAGAAATCTAGCATTCTGTAAATGTCATCTTCTGAGTACTTTTTGTTAGAATCAGAGTGGTTAACAACAAAATAAGGTTTCTCCCTCCCTAGAACCAAATATTTGAATCTGCGTGTGCCATCTTTTTTACAAAACAGAGGTGAACTAAGGCTCTTAATTTTTCTTTGTGAGTTTTTAATGTGGAATAGTAGTATACAGGCTGGAATAATCAAATTTTTTTATGCTATTGCAAGAAGTAAGAGACCCAGATGTGAGGCATTCTAACAGATCTTTGGAATTTTTTAGAATCAATCACAACCAAGCGAATCAATCATTTTGCCAAACTTAAAAAAAAGAATAATTTTTGGTCATTTTAGTCTCCCCCACATGCTGGATTTGGCGTCCAATCTCGATGTTTGGATATGAGAACTTCTAATAACTTTGAATATCGACTTTTCTATGTTTGGCTCCGATGCTGCTGACCAGAAGTTAATCCATGAAAGACTAAGACAACATAACGAAATTCATAATCCTTTATGTGTCTGTCCCAAGCCAGTTACCTGTAATTCAGTGGATGTCGTAGTTTTTATGTTGACTCGTTTATAGTTGTTACATTTGAATATCATCACATTTTATGTTTGGAGCTTTTGTGGATATGTGTCCATTGTTGTAGGCGATAGGGTAACCTATAGATGGTTATAATTAACACCACTATCTCATACCACATCTCGTATTTCTATATATTCTATATATATATTTATATATATTGGTAAATATGTATTTTTACAGTGACCTACGATTTATGAATAGGTCTATATGTAAAACGGGTTGCTACAAACCATTATGATATACTAGTACATTTTTTAAACGGAAGAAACATCTGATAGATAAAACTATATCAGTTAAGTTCTAGCAGCAGGAACAATAAAACTGCCAAGAAAAATCTAAGGCAAGCGTTTTATGATGCGGGGTACCGACGTGTCAATGGGTTTCGAGAGATTTTACAATAAAACGTTTAAATAGTTTAAGCAGCTGAATGATTGAACTCTCCCGTGAAAAATGATTCTCTTTCTGACTGTCAACTTAAACAAAACCATTTTATAAATCAATTTTTATTGTATGTTATCCACCAAAACAGTATAAAGTTACACATACCATTCCGATAAATTTTGTTTTTCTAATTCTTTGGGAGCTATGCGTTTGTTTAAATTGTCACCAACTCTGATAAAAATATTATTCTGGGAAGGATCACATCGCAGCTCGAGCTTGGTCATGGTCGATGTTGATTCTTTTGGGCATTAGCTATACATAACGCAAGCAATTGAATATATCAATAATAATTCATACAACTTAAGACAATTGTATAATATTTAGCATTAGAGATACTATAGTTATCAAATCAATACAAACTAGTCCAGGCAGACGACAATCTTCGCCACGTGCGATTCCATGTATTGACGTTTTGTAATAGAATGGGAGTAAAAGATAAGTAAACAAACATTAAAAATTAATTTCATTGCATTATTCAGGAAAGTATCGATATTTCATGCTTTCCAATTTCCATCTCTGATTTTTTTGTGCAGCAAGAATGTGCATGTTTAACTCTCTATATGAAACGTTGCAGTGCCAGTAATTGTTAGAGTTAATACTATTTTTGGAGTATACATTACATTATGGAATGATTCGAAATTTGCGAAAAAATAAATGGAGCATGTTTACTGCAGTGGTGACCGTGAATGGTAAGTATTTTTTTATTTTGGCGTTTGTTATATGTTGTCATAACTCTTAAATTTCGTTTTCAGCATCTCAAATATTTGTATAAAAATACATTTCATGCGAACCAAATTTATATCTTAAAGTGTGGCCAGATATGTGGTCAATAACTTTGTCGATAATGTTACTATTTTTAAGCGTGATTTTTTCCCTGATTACTTCTAGTGCCGCGGTTTCTTACTTTTAAGTATTAGGTAAATTATTGGATTCTACACCAGATGAGAGGAAGGCCAACGAAAACTGCCCAATTCCATTTGATTCCAAAACGTACCCGTTTGGTTGCTACACTCTTTGTCTTTTTGTACACCCTTCATCTTCAATTTATGGATTCCATGTGCGATTTCGGAATCCAAGTTTGATTATGAGATATCTGTAGGCACGAAAGACTTCCCGGTGAGCATCGCTGGTTTAACTACCGAAAAGAATAAAAAATAGCATACAGCATAGTCAGATTGATCAGAATTATTTCATTTAGCAGTTAAAGCATAAACGCTTTCAGTAAAATGTATGTTATATCTTATAACATTTATAAAGCTCATTCATTTTCTATGCGACTCAAATGTTTAAAGACATATAAAACATAACATCCAGACCGAGTTATTCAAAATATTTATCTAGAAGAATAAATTTATTCGACGGAATAATTTAAGGAATTTTTAAAATAATTTTTAAGGTGGTTCAAAATTTATCCGCTGAAATAAATTTTGAAAAACAGAGCACAGTTTTGATATGTTTTACCGGGACTAGTTATTGAAAACCTGGAAAACTACATTTTGCCCGATTTTATTGGTAAACAGGATATGTTCAAGTCCAGCAAAATATAACTGGCATGGAATCAACGCCTTCGCGATATTTGTTGACAGGATTTTTTAAATTACAAAAACAACAAAACTACCCTTGTCAAAATCAGTTTTGATTGATTTGTAAAGTTCTATATCTGTATATAAACTGCCACGTAAAGATAATCAAGGATTTTATTTTACTTATTTAAACCGATTGAATTCAAACATGAGGTAATTATAATAATGTTGGTTTATTTTTGGTCTAAATTAGTGTCCGTCGATAAGTACCATGACTTTCTATATACCCGAAAACTTATTTCCCTTGAACAGTTTTGAAAATTGTAATCGTTGACAGATAATGATTTATCAAATGTTAGTTAATTAAGCTTTGAACGCATCAATGTTGTAAATTATCAGACTTTTTAAAGCAATTAACTTGCACTTATTTTTAAAAGGTAGCAACAGTAGCAAACTAACTCGTACACCTACTGTCGTCAATTCTTACAACGGTTTAGGGCAGTCTTCATCACTAGTTATATGTTTAAATTAATGCTGCTGTGTCACAGGCAGGCCATTTAACACTAAGTGAATTTTGTGTTAGTTAAATACCTTCAAATTATATTCTGATTCTAAATCTGAAATAAAAAATTAATTCTGCATCGCATCTGAACATAACATTGTTTCTGACCGCCTCGGTGGTGTAATGGTTAGCTTGATCGCCTCGAGTATGAAGGTCATGGATTCAATCTAAGACCGGGTCAAACAAAATTATTAAAATTTGCTGCTTCTCTGCTAAACACGAACCATTTAGAAGAAAGAGCAAAAACTGGTTGGTCCCGAATATGTCTAGATTAAGTGGCATGTCTTCTTGCGGACTGTTGCTATCGTGAGCTTACACGATAAAAATCCGACTGAGAGTATCGGTTTAGTACAAAGCAGGATTTATTCATCATCATTCATTAATATGCTCTCGTCCCGAATATGCATCAACTGTTTAATTCAAGTTCCTTCTGTCATCCTCGGATTGAAAGCAGCAATTCAATAATAGGAAAAACGACACCATTTAAAAATACTCACGATGGGCGAAGTGCGAGCAAATGGTGAGCTTTAAAAGTGAACTTGTCTTGCCGAAACCAAACACTTACTTAGTTACGTTTGAGCTAATTGACGAGTAGGAAACATGCGTATTGGTGTAAAAATACACACCGAGATCTTAGTTTGTGTAATACCCAACCAGATTATTTAAAAAAAAACAGGATTTTTACATTCACAACGAGAATTTTTAACCTACGACTGGGATTTGTAAAAGAACGATGGGAGTAAAACGACAGAACAAATATGTACACGCAACCAGTTTTATGCGTTTTTTGCGCATTTGTCGATCGTGATCCTGATCTCCGATACATGTACCATTTGAAGCAACTTCTACACAAGGGGAAAAGTCCGCTACTCTCTCAATTTACGTATTCATGTACAAGTATTCATACATCGAAGCATCTCCCCGACAGAGATTGCATTTGAAGATATAATTGTGAACATGTAGGACTTGATTATATCGCCACTGGTACCAAGGCGTGCGTGACGAATAATTTGCCAAACGCTTTTCCAACCACAGAAGTCAGGTTCCTCCTCTTTATTTGGCTTTTCGTATTGTGTTTTATCAAATCGTCTACTTCCGGTGTTGTATTAAATATTTTAGCCTTAGTGGTACATCGGGTCATTCATTCACAATTTTTTTAGTTTAACCTTCTTTTTTAGATATCACTTTGGTCTGTTAGTTTATTCAAGGAATGCATTACTCTGTTCGTTAGAAAATGTGTACGAATATCTCATCATCATCGACATGTCTCTCATTTTTAATTGCCTTTTATATCACGTGTTAAGGTTTAAATCTCGAGCAATTATTCACTGGTTACTCCTTTGACATATATCTTTTTCTGTATTTTCTTCTATCATATCCCTACGTCAACGGCGATAGACGTGGTTATTCCAAGGTTTTTAGATTTAGAGCCAAATCCAAAGTGTTAGATACATAACAATTTAAATAACTCCATTAATATGCATTGCTATTCATTTTCTTATTAATCTTACAATTATTTTATATATGATACTTAACTGTCATACTGGCCTGTTATTAAAAGCATTTTTTTTTTCTTCCCTTCTTGAATAATTGTGTGATCTGTCCTATTTTCCACTCATCTGACAAAAATTTCTGAGCTAAAAAAGTTTTTAAAAATTGATCAATAACATTTTCTAGTTCATGTCATACCATTGGGTGATCCTGATCCGGTCATGGTGTTTTTGTAGTATTAAGTTTCCGTAACTTTGAAGTCATTGTCATTAGACTTCGTAAGTGTCTACCATAGTTTCAATTTGGGAAAACGCTACTATAATGATATTAGCTTTTTCAATGTAGTATTTTGCAACAAAAGGTCGTCAATAACTAGCTATATGAGGTTCTGATACACCTGAATTTGTTTTCCTCTTTCTATTACTAATTTGAGACCAATTCATTTGACAGTGGGAAACAAAGATTCAATTTTATATGTATCATAGAATACTAACTAAATGAGTTTTATATGTTATGGGAAATATATATATTTCTAAAGTTTGCTCGTTTTGGTATATATATGCACTAAAAATAACATCATCATAATAAGTAATTTCGGCAATAGATCTGGGGATTTGGCATTCCTCGAAAGTCAATTACTTTAAGTTGAGAGACTGACAGATGATAACTCGTTCATGCTCACCTATGTTAAAAGGAAAACATGGCATAATATTGATTTTGCGGCATGCTAGATTTCTTGATTGACAGCATTTTTGTAATGTTTGGCTGGCATGTTTTTCAACAGACTGTCGGCATTCCAGTGGGGACCAACTGTGCACCCCTCTTTGCCGATTTATTCCTTTATTCGTATGAAGCTAACTTCATACAGAACTTTCTACAGAGAAAAGAGAAAAAGTTGGCTCAATCTTCTTGTTTCACGTTCCGCTATATAGATGATGTCCTTTCACTGAATAACTCTAAATTTGTTGACTATGTTGACCTCATCTACCCCATTGAACTTGAAATCAAAGATACTACAGAAACAGAAAGGTCTGCTTCTTACCTAGACTTACACCTAGAAATTGACAGAAAGGGCTGATTAAGAGCAAAATTTTACAAGAGAGATGACTTTGATTTTCCGATTGTAATCTTTCTGTTCATGTCTAGCAATATTCCAGCCGCACCTGCATACGGAGTGTATATCTCTCAATTGATAAGCTACTCCATGGCTTGTGATACCTATCAGGAGTTTATTGATAAAGAGTTGCAGCTGACTAGAAATATCCATTTCACAGATGAAAATGGATATCTTCGACTGTCATGAATACAAATCCGTTCCTAAACCAGTTGTGACTCAGTTGGAACAGGAGCTACTTACCCTTCCAGGGCATCTGAACTCAAACTGGTTTTTGTGGGGTTCGTGTTACTCCAGCTTTAGTTTTCAGTGTGGTGTTCTATATGTTTGTCTTTCGTTTCAAAGATCAAACCTTAAAAACCGACCGTGTTCATCTTCTGGAGACGTTACACAGTATTTTAACAAGATATACTATGAAGTAATAACCTCGAAAAGGTGGTCGCTGTTTTCATGTTTTCTTTTGCTTCCTTTTCGTTAACGTTGACTTTAAGATCTTAAGGGGTATTAAAATATAAGTGTAATTCCCGCTGCTTAAATTTATATTTAGGTGCCACTCTAAATACAATCGACTCCTTTGTTTAATAACCTTAATGGCTCTTTAATCTAAGGATATAATATTGTTGCAAATTTGGGAGAAACAAATTACAAAAAATGACAGTACATTCATATTTGTTGGGCTTGACTTGGTTTATGCTATTACTTTCCAGCTATTATTTTGGGAAAGTAATTTATATCAATTTTAACTAAGAAAGTCTAAGTATATACTCAAGCCACTTAAAGAGCAACCATTTGATATTTACGGAGAGTGATGGAAGGAATTTAAAATAAAAAAGTAGGATATAAAAAAGAAGAAATGCAGGACGCTAATTTTCTAAGATTTGAATAGTGTTGCCTATTTAAAAAATCGAGAAAATCGAAAAAAAAGACAGGGTAAAATTTGTTGTGAAAAGGACAGAATCCAAAGCTACTTCTAAGCCCTCCCCAATTAAAATTAAAAAGTCGCTAACCATTACGCCACCGAGACGGTCTATGTTTATTTGAGTCAGACTATTGTATATATTCCCATTACTCCTCTATAATATTATGTTGAACATTTCTCAGGGATGAATTGATTTATAAGGGGTTTTATTTCACTTCAGTGTTATATTTTTATAAACTTCAACCATTATCAATTAATGTTAATGTTAAAACCATTCTGACTGTGGAAGCTCAATTGAATAACTTGGGTGCTCCGCAAGAGCAGCATAATAGGACCGCAGCACGTAGACATGTGATGGGTGAGCAAATGAAACTTTGGAAAGTTGTGGACACATTATTTAGCTGGAAACAACAATGTGGTGGACACAGTAAGGGGCTGGACACAGTGATATGACTGGATCAAAATTGACCCCTATTATTCTCAAAAGTGACGTTACTTTTATTGCATTGTTCATAAAGAATCATTTGGTTACCCCCCCCCCCCCCCAAAAAAAAAAAACAAAACAAAAACTAAAAAAAGCCGATGAACACTTAATTTTGTACATATCGGATGAAATTGAACCCTCCCACACTTTGACCCCTTTTACCTAAAAATGTCAGGATATAGAAAAGGATCTGTTGATTTACTACTGAAAGCTCGCATCGAAACAAATCAATAACAAAACAACATATCAAGATAAGATGAAAAATAAAAACTTCTCATCACTTGCAAAATAGCATTTTAACCTTTTGATCCCTTTTGTATAAATGAATCAGTAAATGCTACAAAAGTGCTTGAATTAACTTGGAGAAAGGAATCATTTGAAAATCCTCATCAAGATCAAATGAAAAAATGTTTTTCCTTATTGTACGAAATTGACCACCCATTTCGACCCCTTATAGCTCGAAAACGGTAAGAGATAGATACCATCCGTCGACATCTACTGAAAGCTCTCATTGTGAGGAACCAAATTAGCATTTGGTTGCTTGTAGCACGCTAATCACCATCAACCACTTTCATACATACAAAGTATCTCATTGTGTCACCTATATACTTTATTACCATCCGACTGGGAGCATTGATTTTGTGTGGAGGACGTTAATATCTTACAATTCCGTTCCACTTTTAGTTTATTTAATTTTTGAGGGCCCACCTAAGTTTTGCAATCTTTTTACAAAGAAAAGGCAAAAAAATGGTTCTGGACAAAATGATGATAATAATAATAAGAAGAAGAAGAAGAAGAAAACTTTATTCAAAGAGGGAAAACATTTAGTTACAACTTATCCGCCCTTAGGGTCAGGGCAAAATTCGAAGACAAAAATATAGTCATGGACATAGGTATGAATCTGACCCCTGGGATCAAACGCTATCGTATGATAAATAAGGAAGTTAGAAAATAACCGTATCAATGGCCAAGCACGTGTTATAAAATTGTTAATCAGTTTATTTCAAAATGGAACTGTTGGACCAAAAGAAAGAAAGACTTTCTAGGTTTCTAAAAACGTCGCATCCCTATTTCGACAATTTGTTGGATGTTTCCGGGAATTTTTTTCCCCTTTTCCGAGATTTTTTCCGTTTTCCAAGAATTTTCTAATAATCGCGGTAAGCCCGATTTAAAACAAAATATTTGGAATATACAACGCTTAAATTATGTACAATATTACAAATTAAAATTTCCTTCTTTTTTAAATATGATAAATACTTTACATAGAATAATAATTTTGCCTGTATGTGAAATTCTCAGAAACTCAAAATCCAAAATTTGAAAAGTCACAGAATCATTAAAACCCCGATTTAAATACGATATTAAGGTTTATCAGGAATGTAATGTAAAATGGGTTTGCAAAATCAAATTAAAATTTATTGATTTAATGATGCTTTACGTCCTTCCGGCAAAAAGTTCATGTCCGTTCAGAACGAGAGCATATTAATGAGGGGTAATGAATGAGCTATGCTTTGCTCTAGACCGATACGCTTAGCCGACTATTTAACGTGCTAGCTCAAGAAAGCAACAGTCCACAGTCACTTTACACAGACCCATTATTCTGACTCTTACTCCCAAGTGTTGCATGCTAAGCAGAGGACTTTGACCGGGCGAATCCAAGATCCTCCGGATTCGAGACGTGCACGCAAACCATTATATCACCAAGGCGGTGAAATAACAATTTAAAAATTACAAGAGTTTTCTTGAATTAAGTTCATGAAATAAAATAAAAAAATATTTATATAAGCATATATGCGTGGTGTATAATATATAGTATGCCGCAGTGGGCGCACTTTTCTATATAACTCGTGCTGAAAATAAAATGAAATAACAAAAGAGGGTCTTGTTATCTTGTTGTAAATATCACTGAAATGCAATATGAAAAATACTTTATAAAATAAATATTTGGAGTCAGGATTGCAATTAAACGGATCACGCGGATTAAATATTCCGGAGTCGGTAATATTTTTTTAATACATGTTTGCATGACTGATCTAACTACTTTTTTATCTTGACATTGTTGATAAATCCTGATGTTATACTGGGATCAAAACACCTTTTGTGCCGTTTTAATCTCAGTGTTATATGATCGGAAGTAGACATTAAATTTCATCGTCCCTATAATTTTAACTGTTAGAACTTTACTTTAATACTATTTATTCAATATAGTTGACCGTGAAATACATTTTGGTGTGTCCTAATGAATCTATTTAAAATATATTGTTTTCAAAATCGACAACTTAGCAGCATTATAGATTTTTTATTATTTTTGTATAATTAACGATAACACTTGATCTAAACTAAGTCCCTTTCATCTACTTAGGAACGCATACCAATAATATATCGACCAATCAAAATCGCTTTTGTCAGGGACTTTCCGAGGAACTACGTATAGTGGGTACGATATATATGTGTTAATCGATTTCGTTCACTGTTTATACTTTGAATCTTTTGAATATGCTTCTATCAGGTGCTATTTTTCAGAAATATTGAAATAGGTCATTTTAAATGTTCAATTATTCACACGCGATCTAATATATCCTTGTGCTAATCCCATGCGTAGATAGACAGAGATAGAAGTTAGAGGGTCAAAGTCACCCAAAAAAATTACGATAGCAAAATGAGAGTTATCACTCTCATAAAAATGTAAGATAAACTGAAATATACATATGTATGGTTGTTCCTGATCCAATTTAATGTGTTTAGATTAAGTAAATTTCGTTACGTAGTTATTGTATTACAACCATAGGTCACAGAATTCTTCGTAAGTGTAGAAAAGTAACAAAAATGTAGCGCAGTCTCAACAATTACGTACTGCGTGGACAATAATCACATGTCACATTGCAATGACTTTTTATTGAAAACAACACTTTTACATAAGTTATACACCATTAAATT
The DNA here is from genome assembly GCA_032357055.1 of Geukensia granosissima. Taxonomy (NCBI): domain Eukaryota; kingdom Metazoa; phylum Mollusca; class Bivalvia; order Mytilida; family Mytilidae; genus Geukensia; species Geukensia granosissima. The sequence continues at coordinate 19,877 of JAULBM010121841.1, read as the reverse complement.
GCGATTTTCTTAATAAGTTATGAAATTAAATATATTATCTACATTTTCAAATATTTAGGATAATGTAGACATTAAGAAAACACATAATATTTGTTTATGGGTATGCTTGCTTAATAATGAATTCCTTCGAATGATAAAGTCAGGTATTATCTAGTTTTCATATTTTTTATTTCCTTGGTTATATTTTTTAAGACGTTCTCCTTGGAAATTTAATTTTCTTTCTTGTGCAAATTGGTCGTCGTACCGGATGTATTTCTCGTCTGATTATTCCAATAAAACTGCCGGGAACAAAAATCACATTCGCGGGTTACAAAAATCAACCGTTTTTACGATTCGCACTTTAGTTATAGTGATTATGATATTTATTATTTTGTTTTCTGATCAGCATATTTGGGGCATGAAATAAAGTGATGTCGACACTATTCTGATTACAAATAGTACAAAACCGAAGGAATCTTCTTTATATGCCGAGTTACATTTCTAGATTCAATGAAAGAAATCATTCTATTGATTTAAAAAAGCACAGCTTAAGTCCCAACAAAAAATCAATCGTTTTATAATAGCAGGCTGGTTTTGATACGAATGTTCGTCACTGATGTAAATGTATTTCTGCAGAGAATCATCAAATCACATGATTTGTATCAATTGTTATTATTTCTGCAAAGCATTTTTATTCGTAAGAAATCTTATGAGTTAAGCCATCACAAGGCAGAGGGCAGAACTATAAATGGTAACGAGATTTTGTGATGTTGGAAAAGCTTGTATAAAAACTTTCAAAAATAATTTTTGATGTAAAAATATAATGGATAGTCCAAAGAAAAGATTACTGTACGAGTTCATTCTCTTCGTTTTATTAAAATCGATTGTTATATATAAAAGAAACATTGAAAAATATCCTTTTCAAAAGAATTTCATATGATTTTAACCGTGTGTAAATCGTAGTAAATATTACCTGAGAAACATTTCTTCAGAAATACGACGAGTTCTTCAGTCCCCAGACATAGTTTCTGGCTTAAATATACGATAAACTGTATAAGTTATTCAAAACTTCAACTAAAATATTTTAAACTGTAATATTAAGCGAAAACCCTTAAAAAGCTAATTTAGCTTTTACACCCGAAATTCCATTCATAAAACGATAATGAACCTGTCCACCATGTTTTGGCCGTCAAGTGGACACTAATTTGCATATAAATACTGACATATAGCAATGGATGAAAAACATTTTTTTAAAGAAAAAAAATACTGCATAGATTGAAACTTTAATCAAAGAAAATTTTCATAATGGTTTGACAATCAAATTTTGGCGATTGGTATATTTACCAGCAGCAGAACTGATATGTTACCTTCGAAATGCAAAAATTTCTTTTTCCAAAAAAAATTACGCGATTGCTACCGCGCGAAAGTGTTACATCGACAAAATTTGGGCTAGTTCTACCATACAAGAAGTTGAGATTAACAAAAATTTATTTTAGTAAAAAGAGTGTATAAATTTGTGTATTTTTAATATAACTAGAGGCTCCCAGGAGCCTGTAATCGCTCACCTGGCTCAAAGTTGTTTGGTTGTACAATCCACCGTTTGTAAAGTTTGCCTCGTTGTAAGCGTGTTGTATTCTGTTGTTGGGCCCTATGCTAATTTCGTGCAGAAGTTTAAATATTACAAAATATTATTTTGAGATCCTTTAAGCATACTAGTAAGATTCTTGATTGCAGTACATACAGTACATGAAGCTCGACTGAGAGGTGAAAGTGTAACCGAGTCAATGAAGCATGAAAACTCCCATATAGGCATCCGGCAAAACAGAACATATTTTAAAAGAGGACCATCTAAGGACAATTCCACCAAAGTTTGGTTAAAATCAGACAAGCAGTTACAGAGGAGTTGACGAAAACGTAAAATTCCCATAGGGTCCAATGTTTAACTATGTTGAGCCATGGCGGCCATATTGAATGGTGCCTGGCAAAATCCAGCACAAATTTTAAAGAGGACTATCATAGGAACATTCTATCAAAGTTTGGTTAAAATCAGACTTGCAGTTTCAGAGGAGTTGACGAAAACATAATATTCCCATAGGGTCTAATGTTAAACTATGTCGAGCCATGGCGGCCATATTGAATGGTGCCCGGCAAAATCTAACAAAAATTTTAAAGAGGACTATCATAGGAACATTCCACCAAAGTTTGGTTAAAATTGGCCAAGCGGTTTCTGAGGAGTTGACGAAAACATGAAATTCCCATAGGGTCCAATGTTAAATATGTCGAGCCATGGCGGCCATATTGAATGGCGCCCGGCAAAATCTAACAAAAATTTTAAAGAGGACTATCATAGGAACATTCCACCAAAGTTTGGTTAAAATTGGCCTAGCGGTTTCAGAGGAGTTGATGAAAATGTAAAAAGTTTACGACGACGACATACGACGACGACGATGACGACGGACGCAAAGTGATGAGAAAAGCTCACATGGCCTTTTAGGCCAGGTGAGCTAAAAAGTACTCAACTCCAAACAAATGGAAGTAAGAAGCCAAATTCGACGGTAGGGACAACTATTTATATAGTTTAATATATTTCGCAGCCTTTCCGTATTTTCAGTACTTTTGAATGTAAACAAATGTAGTTAATTTTTGCTAATCATTTTTTGATTTTCTGGTGGTTACCCAGAACATAAAATCTCATATTTACTAGTAAATTCCAAGCAATGGAACACCACTTTGATTGCTGTTCTTCATCTCAAATTAATTGTCCGTGCTTTTCAGTTTAATGGAGTCAACTGCTCAGTTTCCATAATCTAATTTCTCTTGCTTGATTCTAAAATAAACTAAAACGGTGGTGTTAGATTGAAACGGTTTGGTGAGCTAGTTCCTTTGATAATCGATAGCAGATTTGTTCATGAAAACGACATATGAATACCTCAATTGTTGGAATGACAGATATATTTCTGTATAATTATCGTTGTCTTAATATGTATTGTTATTTTTCATATTAACTTGTAAGGGTCATGATAATAAAAGTTTCAAATTTTAATACGAAAACAGAAACAAAAGTAATTAGCACGCATTACACGGTGTCTTCATCTGAGTGTGGTTCATTGTCATCACGAATGTCCTGTTAATTTCTGGTACTTTCCATGTCGAACAAATAATTTTAATTCTCGTTCTTTCTGATTTCAGACTAGTAGTATTCGAGCAACGTTTCTTTTATGTTTCAAGTACACATGATATCATCTCTTTACACAAATGGGTTCCTCAAAACACCTGCGTGAAGTATTCTTATATTAGAACTTCGTTGTTATTTTAATATTGTAAAAAAATATATGCGTGACAATTGTTATCAAAATCAATTTTGTTGTAAAAATATTTATTTAAAATTATTTTATTGGTGTCAAAAATGTTAAACTAAGGTTTACACTTTTTTACAGCTTCTGCGGACACCTTGCAGCAAAACAAACTATAATTCTTAATAAAGATATTTTGTTAAAGTTTTGAAAAGAACGTTAGTTAACATTAAGTAAACATTTATTGACGTGAAGTGTTGCTTATTTGTACAGAATTATGTAATATTTGAAGATCGAATAGGGCATTTAATAGAACTTCATCTTACAAGTCTGAAAAAGAACTACGTAAACAATGCATAACTTCTGTTCAAATTTTCATATTTGTTATTCAGTCGGTTACGTTAAAAATCCAATATGCAACTTTAAATAAAAAACAATGTTTGTTTTTTAGGTAATAAAATAAAGATGCAAACAATGTTGCTTTGTTGTCTAACAATCGATACCTCTCTATATTTATCTTTAATACTCAAATGCAAAATAACTCAATTGGTATGTAAAAGCAAATAAAGTACATGTACCATCATTTTTGATATGGTAGATGAAGTAATGTTTTAACCAAACAGTTACAAGAATTAATTTTTTTGTTTTATTTTCGCACTTGCCCTGTCTTTTGAATTTCTGTTGAAAAGCGAACATCTTGTTTAGATGTTAATCCGTTCAGATGCGTGTGGTGTACAATGGAAAAAACATCATGAGTGGGTAGATAAGGTGAACATAATTACTGAATTGAGCGTTGTTCAATAAAAAAACATAAAATTTGCGAATAGATAAGATGAGCATAATTACTAAATCGAGCGTTGTTCAGTAAAAGAACATCATATGTGTGGGCGGATGAAAGGGGGAAATAATAACGTAATTGAACGGTGTTTAGTGAAAGGTAGATATGATGAGCATAATCACTGAATCGAGTGTTATTCAGTGAAAGGACATCATTTGAGTAGGTAGATAAGATGAGCAAAATAACTGAGTAGATCTTTGTTCAGTGAAAGAACATCAAGGGAGTAGGTAGACAAGATTAGAATAATATCTTATTCGAGCGTTGTTCATTGAAAGAACATGATGTGAGTAGGTACATGTAGATAAGATGAGCAAATAACTGCGTCGATCTTTGTTCAGTGAAAAAAACATCAATTGAGTAGGTATATAAGATGAGCAAATTACTTAATTGATCTTTGTTCAGTGACAGAACATCATGTGATTGGGTATATAAGATGAGCATAATCACTGAATCCAGCTTTCTGCTGATAAAGAACATCATGAGAGTTTGTAGATGATATGACTAAACAACTGAATCCAACTTTGTTCGGTGAAAGAACATCATGTGACTGAGTATATCAGGTGAGCATAATATCTGAATCGAGCTAAATTTAGTGAAAGATCATCATGTGACTGAGTAGATCAGGTGAGCATAATATCGTTATTTAATGAAAGAACATCATATGAGTTGATAGATAAAGTGAGCATAATAACTGAATCAGCTTTGTAAAGTGAAAAAAATCCATGTGAGTTGCAATATAAGATGAGCATAATAACTGAACCAAGCTTTGTTCAGTGAAAAATGCAAACAACTTGTGAATGGGTAGATAAGGTGAGCATAATAGCTGAATCGAGCGTTGTTTAATGAAAGAACATCATATGAGTTGGTAAATACAGTGAGCATAATAACTGAATCAAGCTTTGTTCAGTGAAAAAAGAAAACAACTTGTGAGTGGGTAGATAAGGTGAACATAATAGCTGAATCGAGCGTTGTTTAATGAAAGAACATCATATGAGTTGGTAAATAAAGTGAGCATAATAACTGAATCAAGCTTTGTTCAATGAAAAAAGAAAACAACTTGTGAGTGGGTAGATAAGGTGAACATAATAGCTAAATCGAGTGTTGTTTAATGAAAGAACATTATATTTCAATGAAAAACAATCATATGTGTAACAGATTCTGAATTTATTTTTGTCATTTGTTGCAATGGAACAGTTTGGAAAGTTTGCCTCAAAATAGTAAAGATACAAGTCGGTAATTTAGAGGTTCATAATAAGTGTACATTGGAATCCTCTGAACTGGACAAATATGTTGTCAATAAGGAAGTCTTGTATTTAATAATATATTTCTCTATATATTTGTTATTTTGTGTGACACTGAACAAATAATGATTGTTCTTACGACAACACTTTTTTCGTCTGTCTACATATTTTAATCTTAATTTTAAAAGTGCAAAAATGTAATTTAAAAGCATGTCTGCAAGTACAGCTTATCAGCCGACAAGGAGAATCATAAACGTGATCCTCGTAGTGTTTCTATAAAACCTAGAATATCAAACATTTGTGTTGTTCATTTTGCAGCAGATGGTATATTATAGTGATAAAATAATAAATAATAATGTTAATGTTAAATATTTTACAAAATTATAATCTATCAAACTGATAGTGCTTTCTTTGACATTATAAAAAGTACGCACAGGTGCGCCCCTTCCCAGATGTGAAGTCTTAAACACTGAGGGTGTTACACTACTTGACTTCGTTGCTACGTGATAGATAAGTAATCCTACAAACATTTGTATTTACTTTTTTCAATAATATTTCGTTTGATTGTTGTCGAAATTGTTGTACATGTCTTTTTTTGTTTCTTTCCTGTTTTCAATTTGTTTAATTCCTTTCTGTGGTTATGTGGAATTTATCTATAACTGTTGACTGCAAATAAATAAAAAAAAGTGTTATAAAAACATGAGTAGAGGCAAATAGAATTTAATAAGTAAAACTTTGCAACGGCTATCCGGTCCGCACATTATATTCCAGCAAATTAAACCCATCATATATATATATAAAACTAGGAAATGTGGCATGATTGTCCATGAGACAGTCACCCACCAAATGACAGTAGAATAAAAGATTACCATTTCTGTTTTCTTAAGTGGTGATCACTTCCGGCTTTCTTTATTGACGCAAAACTAAGAATTCTAGGTTACTATTCTGGTAGCAATGTCACCACTAACAGAAGTTAGAAAAAATTTAGCTCACCTGGCTTCAAATTCATAAGACATTTCAAAATAAGATTTCCTCAAATCCTTCAGAGGAAAATGATATGTTTTATGAAACAGACCCTGGCCTAATAGGCAATGCAAGCTTTTTTCATCATTTTTCGTCAGCTTTGCCATCATTTTCCGTCCGTCGTTCGTCTGTCGTCCGTCAACATTTCCAAAAAATCTCATCTGAACATGGTTTCTACCAAAACTGAGTCAAGAATCCCCGCCATCCAAACAAGATTGTCGCATCATCCGAACAAAGTTTTACATGGGACACTTTAGGAAATTAACTGGTTCCCCTTCTGTTCTGAAACCACTGAGCTGATTGCAACTAAACTTTAGTGAACGGTCCTTATATGGTCTTCTAGCAAAATTGTGTCCGACATCCCGGCCTACCAACGAACATGGCCGCAACAGGTGAACTTAATTTAAGATAGGAAGCTTTGAAAATCATCCTGTCTAAAACTTCTGAACAGTTCAACAAAGTTGATGAAAAAGTCTTAATATTGACCTCTTTTAAAATTTGGTCAGGCATTCTCGACGGCCGACCAAAATAGCCAACGCAGCAAACTTAGTTTTACCTAAAACCCTATGTGAAATCCACTTGAGAATCTTGTCAGAAACTGCTATGCCCATTGCGCCTATACTTTGTTGGCATAGTACTTTCGTGGTCCTTTACCAAAATTTGTCCAGCATCTCCGGCAATCATGCTCACAATCCAGGATTGATGCCACAGCCGTACTTAGTTTAGCTTAAGCCCAATGGGAAAGTTTGCTGCCACTGCAAAAAAGGAAAATTCAATTTAGAATCTTCGTTCTAGTGTGAAAATACTGAGCCAATTGTCCTCTGCAAAACATTTGTACAACAATGGGTAGTTTGTCAGATGAGCAAAACAGGCTCCTTGGACTCTCTGGTCATATGGGGCATCTTGATTGTCAATACTTGTCAATACGTCCGGAGGACTACTACATTGAATCCCATTCATATGTCGTAAAAAGCGAAATAAACGACTCTGATCCCTAAATTAAAATACATCGTAATTTTCTTTAATACTTACTCTAGAACGCGTATTACTACACAGTGCATATAATTTTACGAATGTCCACAAGGGAAAATTAAATGGCTTTTACTCTTCACACTTGTTTTGTTTAATACATAATAAAATGAGCGTGTTATTAATTTCCATACTATCATTCATTCAGAGACTCCTGCGAAATAAAAACGAAGTTGACCATATCGTTTCATTTTGCTTTCCGCTATATCGATTGTGTTTTTTCTTTGAATAATCCTACGTTCAGTAAGCATTTCAACCAAATATATCCCAGCGAACTTGAAATTATGGAGAAAACGTACACAACAATATCTGCTTCATGCCTAGATTTTTTCCTTAAAATTAACAAAGAAGGAAAACTTTTTTCTAAGATTTACGACAAACGAGATTACTGCACATTTCCTATTGTAAATTTCTCATATTTATGTGGCAATATTCCTGCTTCCCTTGCCTACGGGGTTTATGTGTCGCAGTTAAATCGATAAACTCGTGACTGTTCCAAGTATCAGGATTTCCTGAAGAAAGTATGCTCTTGTCGCATTAATTACCACAAGGATACATCCATTCAAAGTTGAAATCGTCCCCCCTTAAATTCTTTGGTCGCCATCATGAATCGGCTGATCCATATGGCATCACTGTATCTCAAATAGTTATTGACCTGTTACCGGTAATTCAACATTAATTTGACCTCTTCTCGGATTGACGTTAACCCAGATAATAGTTAAAATTTTGCGCGCTGAAAAGGGGATGCTTATCCTTCAAGAGCACATCATCCCACTCCTGTTTAGTAAAGGAATTCGTGGATTCCAAGCTTAAGGAACTTTGAAGATCGCCATGAACTTGACCTAACGTGTTGGTCAATATGTCGATTATCTTTGGTCTGACAATCAATGGCCAGCAGTCGGTTACGTCGAATGCTAGTCGAAGTAATTATTAAAGCAGGGCTTGATTGAATAATACTGATTTAGATTATAATTTAGGTCATATTTATTGTTTTAGGTAATTTCCATTATCATTTAACACTAAAGAATACAATACTTGTTAAATGTACAAAAGAATAGTCAGCTTGAAAAAAATCCTTATAAACTATTCAAAATGTTATAATAAAGAGCTTGAACTGTAACTTGTCTTTGGTGCATTTATTGTCACTTCTGATTTGCATAATCAACCCACTTCATTACAGTGATTTGGTTGGAAACTCAGGTGGTTGTCAATATATAGGGTAATTGGTAATTCAATGGGGTTTCAAAACCCATCAACAGCTGAATTAGGTGGGTTTTTGATAATTTTGATTGGGAATTTCCCCAAAAAGCAGCCAATCTGGAGCTCTGGCAGTACACATTGTCTATTGTACATAATGCATTACCATCAGATAACATGTGTTACAAATAAGTTAACCTCGGTCTTCAACAATGAGCAAACAACCACCGTAAAGCAATCTGCAAAATTAACAAAATTATCTTTATTTAAATGCAAAATTTATCGATCAATATAGCTTAAAAGTAAAACAGGCAACTGTAAATCATAAAAATAATAATGTCTTTTTAATGTGTTAATGCATAACACATTTAGTTAAATTGCGATCCCTAGTTATTCTTCCAAAGGTAGAAGGATGATATGACGGTATGACAAAAATTATCACTAATACTAAAAACTATAAAAAGGGGGATTCGCCCTTTTTACCACCAAAAAAAACTTTAAATCCTTTATACGACAAGAGAGATGACTTTGATTTTCCGATACGCCACTCTGGGGCTTGTGATTCCTATCAGGATTTTATTGATAGAGGTTTGCAGCTAACAGGAAAGCTACTAATCAAACGGTTTCTCAGGTAAAGTTTAGAGTCATAACTCCGGAAGTTTTCGGTCGCCATCATGATTTGGTTGACCGGTACGAAATATCCATTTCACAAATGACAATGGATATCTTCCGACTGTCATGAATACAAACCGTTCCTATACCGGTTGTGACTATACTACTGAGCAAATGCGCGGGTGCCACTAGTGGAGCAGGAGTTGCTTACCATTACGGGCACCCGAACTCCCCTCCTGGTTCTTGTAGGGTTCGTGTTACTCCAGCTTTAATTTTAAGTGTAGTGTTGTGTGTTGTGTGTTCTATGTTTGTCTTTCGTTTCATTTTGTTGCCCATGGTCTTGTCTGTCTCCCGACTAAACGACTTCTGTTTGCCCCTTTGGTATCTTCGAAATACTTTATATACATTTTGATTAGTTCCCCAATCAAGATAAAAAACATTTAAGTCTCTTCCCGAATTTTATAGTTATGATTTTTAATAATTAGGCTACCGAATAACATCATTAGCTCCAACGAAATACGTTTCCTGTGAAATTAATTCGTCAGAAGTTTAATTTGTTAATACGCTTAATAAATTATATAGCAAACATTTTTGTTCTGTTGGGGAATACTGCACTGCTTGATTCAATGATAAGGCTACAGTATGAGAAATAAAAAAATAATCATCCGTTGTATAATGATTATTTTATAGATATTGATACATAACAGATATAACTTGTTTTATGATACAAACCTTATCATCTGATGAACTGATCCTCAAGTGCAATCTTTCTAGGGTTAAGTAGTTTGCTGAATCCTCTAGAGAGAGTATTTCGATAGATTTTTTTAAAGATGCTATAACTTTGTCTTTTGTCTTTCATCTTATTTTGCCAACTTCACCCATTAGTCCCCCCTTCGTTTTATAGTCTTTCGTCACCTTTATTAAGATAAATCTAAGAACTCTCCTCGGAAAAAACTCTCACGACGTTAGTCCCTTAATTAACTGAAGACTATAATAGAAACCGCATGTACATGTTTATTAATGACTCCAATAAACAATACGTTTGAGTTTAATAACTGGCACTGAATTACCTGTTAAAAATGATGTACGTGCAATATTTCATAATGCTGGTGCTATGATCTGCTATTTCTACTTGCAGAGATCATAGTGGGCCTTAATCTTATTGTTTAATCTAATAGCAATCCTGAAAAGAAAACTGAAACTTAAAAACAAAATTCCAAAATATGTAGACAATAATATAATAATTATAAATAGAGGTGAAGGCGGAAAACAACGCAGGGGAATCATCTGGTCTCGCCATAGCTGGAATAGAAAGGGTAGGAATTGAACATTTGAAAAGAAAACATAATGAGTATGTTCTTGAAATACGATCCACATCTTATACCACGCAAATTTTACTGCTGGTAGAGTGCTTGTCTGGATTTATCAGGCATGCTATGGGTCACAAATATGAAGATCAGGATAAAATTCTAGTTTTATTTATTGACCAAATGGAATACATGTATACAATTCACGGGTAATGAAAGCCGAATAACCAAACATATAGATGACAATCATGGAATTCCGATCGAAAAGTGTATTCTAAGAAAGTCTTGATAATTGATCGAAAGACCGTATGGAATAGATCACTTACTACTGAGCAGCGCACATAGATATTTCTGATATATTGCCAATGCATTTCTAACCAAAAAAAAATCACAGAGTATTTGAGTAGGTAGTTTTCGAGTTCCTTCTATTCTGGATTAATTTCCGTTTAGTTAGAACGTATGCAACTAACGAAGGGAACGAACTTCCGGTTTATGATGAAGTTTGAAAGATTGGAAGAATCATGCTAAAGCTTTAGGTGCGTTTTTTCTGGTTGCATTTAAATCATGGAAAAAATAAGTAAATATGCTTTTATAAAGGATGTTGAGTTTCACAATTCCCCATCCCCAAAGTTTATCTAAAGCACAAATGGGTGAATTCCATACAACGTTCTTTTGACTACACGCCTGAACCATGACAAAAAGTCTATAGTCGACATTTAAGTCAATCCAATTCAGATGTACCAACACTATACTACTTTCGCGGAACAACTATGATGGAGAAGAAATAAAAAGTTCATTTCCTTCTATAGCTAAACAGATGATTTTTGCCACAAATTCTTGTATAACTATCATGATAACAACATCGGTAAACCTGTATTATGGCAGAAGACTACTAATAACAAATTTATTATATACAGAACTGCCCTACATAAAATAACTTTTAATAACCATAAATATCAAACTAAAAAATCCAATAGGTAGGCCGATTTTGATATGGGCTGACTTTATAATGGTCTTATTTTGTTCTTAATTATACATGATTAACATTTGACAATCAGAAGAGATTTTACAGATATATCGTGTATATGGAAACAATTTCAAGTTTGGTATGTAGTTAAAAGTCGTGAATTGTAACATGAATGGCGACTTTTATTGATCCTGCGTGCGACCTTTTATTATATTGTACCTGAATTAAACTATGTTTCTATTTCAGCTACTAGGGCTTAGTGGTTTTTATCCAATGAAACATGTCCCTTTTCAATTGATGTATTTTATGCCAACCATTTTTGGTGTAGCTAGATAAATGTTTTCTCATTCTTGAACAAACATTATTAAAGCCAGAAATTGTTCCTAATTATAATAGAAAAAAATAATACCCAGATTCATCGCATTCAAGTTGGTGTTTTGTGATACATTGATTTTAACCCTTATTTTATTTATTTTGGTATCATGTTTGCGCAACACTAGTATTTTTTCGGTAGGACAGGATACTTGATATCCTGAATTTTGATATTTTTTGTTTGCATTTATGAGATGTTTAATGTACCACTTTATACACTTTGATGTGTCACAAGTTGTGAAATAGATTTATAAAGAAAATACGCTACACATGTACCTCCTCAAGACTGAAGTGTGCTTTTATTTGTAACTAAAATCCAAGTTTTGTAATGATCTGCTTTCTGTCTGGTTTCATTTATACAAAAACATTTCACATATTGGTATGAACATTAAAAGACTCAATTTCATACAACTTTGACAAACTGACATGGTTACACTGGTATACAAATAACTATTACCTTAAGCTTATTAATATTGTTTCAGTCTTTTTGAACAACCAAAATTTCTAAAGTCAGTATACCATACATGCAACATCTCCCATTTTCACTGACGTCGATACTTTCAGGTCAGTTTTCCACTGATCAACGCCGATATAATGTCCAGTACAACGATTGTTGTAGTGTCAGAATTTGTTCGCCGGCTAATGGACAAGTCCCTTTAATCTCAGCATCCTGGCCTCAGTTTTATTAAACATTTCAAATTGAGATTTTCCTCAATTTTTGTATATGATACTGTTTGATTGGCGAGTTTTCAGTTGAGAAGTAAGCTGAGAAAATCCTTAAATGAATCTGATGCCTGGACGGGAAAATGTAAAGTCTTTTTCAACTTCACTTAAACGTATGAGATTTTCGTTTTCTACTGTTGATTGGTGGGTCCCACTTTGTCTAAGATACTTTGAATTGGAAATCCACTGTTAAAGGAATAACCGGAAGTAAATTTGCACCCCGAAAATATTCATGCGACAACGAAGTCATGGGATTTATAAACACAAAATTTTTAGAAGTGATAATCTATCAAAATGTATCCGGTCATATTGTGGCAGCCTCTTTATTTTCATATTTATTCCTTAATAAAATAAAGTGAATTATAATTTCTATTTGCATCGTCTTTCATTTAATTTCCCGATACTATTTATCTAATAAAATAATTTATTTGAAACATATTTGAAGTTTGCGTCATTTTATTCTTGAAAACGTGATTTTCTCTTTCTGGAGTTATGTGTTGAATATTCATGAACTTGTGATCATCTTTCTATAATGCGATTGGTGCGCATTGGTTTTCCACGCTAACTTTGATTTCCTTTGTTAAAATAGAAAACGATATGGAAAATGTCGGACATGTTTGTCTAGTTGGTCATGTTGAAATTTCATAAAGTTCTGATGTTGTGAACTAGTTATTTTGTATTTGGAAAGACAGATATGACAATCTGACGTAAGTTGACATTATTTTCTAGCACTTATTTACATATAATAAGCGTTTAGGTTTATTTACATTTTTTAACCAAACGAGTACACCTGACCTTGATCTCTGTCGATATTAGTTTTATAAACCTGTATTGTACAATTGAAAGTATCGGTAAATGAACCTGTTACAAATGTGAGGCAAATATATCAGCGTGATTATTTAATTTCGTTTCGATTAATTTACTATTGAAATTATTTAGCTGAAATATAATGTAATTTGTATATCGATTGATGTTATTATGTTTTTACCGTATTAATCCTAAAGAACAGGTATTGAATATTGTGTATTGGTTTTCAGAACTTGAAACCTGTTTGTATACTGTGTATCGTGTAAAAATGATGACCAGTAGTTTCTGTGCCACTATTATACAGTAGCCACCTTGCTCCACAAGTTGGTAAGGGTCATTTTTATTGTAATTTAATGTAATTTGCATAAAGGTTGAAATAATGTATTATATATGAATCATATATAAGTTCATAGTTATTTCTCTTTATCATAGTAAAGTTCATATATTTGTAGTCAGTTTGTTAGGTTCAATGTGGTCATTGAGTGCTTTAATGTTATAAATTAATTATATTCAAAGCAATGAGTAATTATATTCAAAGCACTGAAGTACTGACAGTTACCTTTAATGAACAATATTTTATGAAGTAAGAGTTGTACCAACTCTAGATAAGAATCAGACTAATATTTTATTTATACAATTTGATATATACATGTGAAATAAGATGGAAAACAGCATAATATGAATACATATAGTTTTTTTGGTAGTTTTTATTATTTATATATGACTATAATCTATTACTTATGTCATACATTGTTATTCATTCATTTTATCATTGTTATTGTAGGGTGATTTTATGTTACTGTAATAATTTAATCCTAGACACATTGTGTTGGTTATTATGCCAAAGTTACCACTATCACAATAATATACAAAGTATTCGGTTAAAGGTTTCCGTGTTGTCCCTTTTACAAGGAAAACTAATTAATATTAATAAAACTCTAACAATCACAGTGGGTTGTCATAAACGCCAAAAAGAAAGCAAAAGTAACAGCAGTGTGGGTTCTTTTTGACTGAGTCGTCATGTTACCGTTCACCCTTGATATCAGGGTATCACGACTTAATAGAAGAAATAGACAAAATAAATGACTCTCAATGCATTTAATTGTGAAATTCTAAATCAAGACATGTAGATGATTAAACTCAAAATATAACGTATATACATTATGAAAATCTCAATAGTTGTAACTTTCATAGTATAATTATGACAGTTGGCAAACTGTCTAAAAATATTCCGAAATAATTATACACCTGAAATTTACGTATCAGCAATCTGATTAGTACTTAAAATCTATTAGCACAAAAGTCGTTATTTGCCCACTCTTATGTTTAAAAAAATCAGCATTTTAAATAAACGATACATTACCTACTACAATCGACTTCTTTAAGTCTTACACACCAGTCTTATAAAAAATTTGATATTAATTTTTTAAAGTTACAATAAAAAAAATTAGGCTTTTTTAGTATAGTCCTCATGTATGAGTTTGACTTTCAAACTGTGCTCCATTCCTATCATGGTACGCTTACAAAGCCTCCCAGTTCCAAAATACACCCGCTTGCATGGACTCTGGTTCATTGTTGAATGATGTAATAGGACCTGTAGCAGTTTAAATTCTACTGTCATTTGGTGCATTGCTGTCTCATGGAAATCATGCCATATCTCCTTTTTTTATATGAATTATTTCATAAAGTCATAAAAGACGGGTAATACTATTGCGAAATTGTGTTAATAGGGCCTATAATACAATTGTCTCAACAAACCATACTCGACTTTTGAATCAATACTCAATTTTTCTCGATACTGGTCTTTTTTAACTTGATACTCGACTATTCTGACTCGATACTTGACCTTTTTAACTCGCTACTCCACTTTTTCAACTTGATTCTTGACTTTTCTAACTCGATACTTGACACTTCATCAAAAGTGAATCTCTCTTTTTTTTCATAGTTATTGCCGAAAACCTACAGCGAGAGCATAGCTATTTACGTTATTTCCAACGGAAATACTAGTAGTTACTAATCCCTGTGTGTTTTGATCCAAGGTTTTATGTCTTGAGCCAACTAGAGGATATAGATTTTGCAACATTTTTGTTGCATTCCCATTTTATTTTGGTCTGCAGAGAACTAGTGTCAGTTTTACATCATTACAAGGTTATTGACAAGGTGATACCTGTGAAAAGATAATCAAGCAGGAATCCACAAGAAATGACATGATGCTGCTGCTGGACGACAGGGATTCCCCTGACAGACGTCAACAACAAACACGTGTCTATTTCAAATGTACACACTAAAGGTGCTCCGAAACGCCTGTCCACAATTGTTGAAACACAAATTTTGATTGGACAAATCCATATTTATTAGACTTATACTTCCTAACATTTTATATGGCATTTTGTGTATCTTTTTGCAAAACTTATTATAGATTTTCAATTTTATGCAAAAGAATTATATTAATTAATACACTTATATTGGATGTCTTATTTTTCTTAAGAATAAAAGAAAGAAAGTCCAAAATGTTCGTTTCGGCTATGAAAAAAATTATCCAATAAAAACTCGTCTTACAACGCATGCAAAGCATCTACCGGGGAAGTCCCAACAGCAGCCATGATAATCACGATGGAAAACTTGCGACTGTCAACATAGAATATCGTAACATGCACCTCTGAACTTTATGGAGATATGCAAACAATCAAATTACAATTTAAACACATAATTGATAATTTTGTTCAGTTCAGAATTATTCGCATTTGATGGAGTAAATATTCTGCGTCATCTAGAGACAAAACTTGGACATTCTGTCCAAGAATTTCTTGTCTGAGTAATAAAACAACAATTATGACGGTAAAACAGCCGCCTTTACCACAGCCTTGTCATTCACAGGTTAGCACAGAAGGATAATATTGGATTACAAAAAACATCTTCGACGAAATCTGCAAAAACATTCTATTGCTCTCATTTCGTTTCCATTGTAATCTCACACCTAGTTAGATAATTCAACAGTTGAATGAATTTTACACAAGATTCAATCATTTTTTTCAACAAATTACGCTTACTGTATTTAAAATCTGCCTCTGAAGTGGGACTTGAAAACGGAGATTTTTGCACACAAAAAGATGGGGGTTGAGCAGAAACGTTGAAGGGCAAGACAAGTCCAAATAAAAAAAAGCCCATCAACTTTCAACAGAAACTATCTCGCACAATATTACCTTAGAAAATGGTTTTTGATTCAGACAATCGTTATCAATAAGTTGTGAAAACAAACTGTCTCCTAGTGCAAAATTTCCTCCAAACAAGGAGCTTGACAAACACTTCAAAGACAGGAGAAACTTTTATAAGACAGAACCAGTTTAGATAGACTTTCAAAATTAATTGAAATTTATGGTCAAGGGAACACTGGTTAATTAGGGGCTTTATTTGTAGAGTGGAACAAAAATTTATAAGATAACACCTCTTCCAATTCATAAAGATATTTACTGGTTAAAAATAAACATAGTTTGAGAGTATATTATTCTTTATAGAAATGTTTATCAGTGCTTTCTGGAGATATATTGGCCTCAATACCTTGCAGAGAGCTGGTAGACAGACCATTACATGAATATCATGTCACATTCTTTAGCTTGAACAGTTCATAGAAGGGTTTGCAGACACCAGTTGCTTGGCAACAATGTCATCCTTTATGTCGTTTATACAGACAATCAGTAGTTTAACTTGACTTCTCTGAAATACCAGTTATTCCATGTAAACTCACTTAATAATTGCAATGATAATTGCATATAATTGAGTGATTTTACATGGAAAGGGTTAATCTGATTCAAAATAGCTTGTCCTCAGTATGAAATGCCAAGAAGATGTAGAATTGATGAACATAGTGTTTAAACTGAGTTATTAGATGTTTCATTACCTTGATAAAAGTATTTCTAAATCATTAATTGTAAATATTATTTAAAAAAACAGTTTGTAAATCAGTTTTTGTCATGGTTTTTCTCGTACTTTTGACATTGAAATAGTCATCTAGTGTTTTTATTTCACCTGTTCACATGTTGGTTCTACTTGGAGGTTGAATTTGTGGATGTTTTTATCGAGGCAATAACCAGATCTCAATTTTTAACTGTTTCTGTTCCTATCAAATTAATAAAATGTATCAGAAATACATGTAGATCAAACTAGGCCCTTTTGTTATGTCATTAGAAGATTGTGAATTTTCAGGCTTTTCATTTTCAATATGCAAAAAAATATTGATATGTAAAAGTGAGATTAGTTGTAGAACTTTTGTCATGTTCTAAAACCAGAGAACATCTTGAATTTTAGTGACACAGTGGCTCTGTAACATTAAGTTATTTATAGCTTGTATTGTCTTGCTATTTCAATACGTTAAATCATGTTTATGGATTCATATTTAGTCATTTAGGATTTACTGTAATGTAAATGCTTGTACACATGTAATACCATATTCCTCATATTAAAGGACCTTGGTGCTATTAGCATCCCTCAATTAAATTTAATTTTAAATCCTTAAGCCCCTCAAATCCTGTTATTGCAAAGGTTTAAACTATCAAAAACACAAAATTCTAAAAGAAAACGAAAATTTTATATTAAGTGACATTTATATTGGGAAGGGAAACTAGAACTCTTCATTTTGAACTTCAAAATCATAAAATACTGCAAATTGGACTTTGTAGAAGTCACAATTTAACAGATAATGAGCAATAAATTTTTATATGACCACAAAAATTTGGGGCCGCATTATTGTTTGGAGCTGTTGTCATCAACCTTCTTGTCTTTAGACAGGTTGGTTTTCACGCAATAACTTTTGTTCTAGTCAACCAATCCTTATAATATTTTGGGACATTTATAATTGGCACTAGATAAAGGTTGGTGTTGATTTTGGGTGATCTGGCCCCACCTGTTTTTTGGAGAGGGGACAGAAGGTGTAATTCCCTTATATGGATGCAAGTTCTCTAATTCTTGTCCAATTTTGATTCCTTTTTTTTTTTTTTTTTTTGTATTCCCATGAAAAAGTCAACATAATAGGCCGCAAGCATCATGACCTATCTCTTACTGTTATTGAGATAGGGGTTCCAAAAAAGGCCACACCCTAATTTTTTAATCTTCTATTGTCATCATTTTTACTGATTTTTTGCAAATGATTCCCTATCTTACTGTATGAAAAATGCAACAAAAGTTACTCCAAGCATTTTTTCATAAAATTTACCATTTTATATATAAAAGGAGCTAAAGGGTTTAAAAAATGTGATTTTGCAGGAGATGAGAAATTTTAATCCAATTATGATGGGCTTTTTTGCATTTGATTGCTCTCAATGACATGAATGAGAGCTTTCAGTAGAAGGTCAATGGATTTTCTCTATCATTTAGCATTTTCGAGCGAAAAAGGGTCAAAATGGGGGGGGGTGGGGCAAAATTCAATTTATTGTAATATGGAAAAAATTTTTATTTCACACAATTTTAATAGGTTTTTTTCCAAATGATTCCTCATGAAAAATGCCAAAAAAGTTATATTAAGCATTATTTGGTAAAATTTACCATTTTTTGTATGAAAGGGGTCAAAGGGTTAAAAAAATGTGATTTTGCAGAAGATAAGAAATTTTTATTTTTTATCTTAATTTGATGGGTTTTATTGCATTTGATTCCTCTCAATGAGAGCTTTCAATGTACAGTCAACAGGTTTTCTTTATCTCTTACCTTTTTCATGCTAGAAGGAGACAGAGTTAGAGGGGTTGAAATTCAATGTTGAAAAATTTTATTTTCATCTGATTTTGATGGGGTTTGCTCCAAATGATCCTATAAAAAATTTAACAATAGTGACACCAGTTTTGAGAATTATTCAAGTCAAAATGATCACTTATTCAGCCATATTACTCTGTCTAGCATTTTACTGTGTCCACACTTTCCCAAAGGTTCATTTGTTCACTTTTCACATGTCAACATGCTGTGGTTGTATCATACTGCGCTTGTGAAGCACCTGTGTTTATTTTTTATATGCCATGGGCACATAATAGGAGGAAAATGACCAATGCTGTTTTTCAGAATCAGTTTATTCAGTTGATTGTGAGTTGGTAAATGTTAAAACATTGATACATGTTATAGTAATGCCTTTTGTTTAAATAGTATCAATATTGACACAACATATTTTATTAAAACATGTAATATGAAAACCAGGTCTTCCTGGCTGTGACTAAGAAAACTAGTACTTTTCTGACGTTGCATCACGTTTTTCTGTTAAATTGTCAATTTTGGTTGCTAAGGCCAAATAGCATGTAAACATAGAAAAAATCTCATTCTAATATGCCCAACAAATACATTTCTTATTACAGATGAACTAACACAATGGAATGTGGGCCCAAAAATGAAAAATAAATCATGTAATATGACAAAGATCCCTCAGTGCATACCATTAAGGATGCTGAACACAGTTTTTTTTGTGACGTCTTAAAGTTGGGGTCCCATTCCTACATTGTACTTTTGTCACATAAA
>JAULBM010121626.1:0-18675 GCA_032357055.1 Geukensia granosissima | reverse complement strand
AGAAATGGTGGGTTAAATCTAGGTTTTACGGCGCGCCAAACCTCCCGCTTCCATTGCGGCATAAATGTACAGATGGTACTAGTGAACGTATATTCAATTTAATATTGCAGAAACGTTTGAAAGATGAGCATCTTAGTTTTTTCCAAGAAAGAAAGTGCGATACCATCAGAAAATTCATGATTTAAACTCTTATAAGATTATCACTATCATTATGCAGGTACAAAATTTGTTTTCTTCATTATGCAATCCGCGAAAATAAAAACCGCTAATTTTTTTGCTATACCTTTTTACGTCGAAATCGTAAAATTTTACACCCGCGAAAATAACCCGCTATATGGTATGTCTACAGTATCGATAATTATACCTTTAATTTCGAGCCAGCCAGTGTCAATAATTAAACCACTTTAGAAAATACAATTATCAAGGACTAGGTTCTGAATTAAATGGTTTAAATATTTTGACTATAATAACCGACATCTATCAATGTAAAATTTTTATATCATTGCAAATCTGCATCAAAATCTCATTTGAGTACATTGGACTAAAAAAATAATGGCTTAGTTAAGCCATTAAACACCTCCAGTTATCATGTGATAACACTGTTTTCTTGCGTACGACAATTTGCCTATTAGAAAGTAAGAAAATCTCAGTGCTAACCATCCAGCTGTGATGGTTTTTACAGGAAGATTCCCGGTGCAGTTGTATGTTCAAGGCGGCTCCATGTATAAAATTAAAAGTTTACTTACACTATTGGATTTTGCAGATAAAGGAAACACTGCAATTAAGGTCATGTCGGATTTGACTTCAGAAAAACGTTTTGAAAAAATACGGCTTTAAATGAAATATACAGAACAAATATTCAAATAGTGAAAAAGAAACGGCAGTCAATGTATTTTCAGTAGAAAAACGTTTTGAAAAAAGACGGTTTTAAATTAAATATAAAGAGCAAATATTCTAATATAGAAAAGAAACTCCATTCTTTTTAATTTCAACAAAGTATTTTTAATAGGAGAATGGTCTCCTAACCCATTATTACCTTAGATAATCTGATTTTTCATATTTCAAAGTTTATGTGATAAAAACGGATAATGCACTGGGTGTCTTTAAATAAGTGCTTAACCTTTCGGATCATCTTAGTTTTTTGGTAGGGTCCGCATTGTTCATAGTTTTTGTATTTAGTTTTATAGATAAGTCATGTTCCGTCTTGGTCATGTTCTCGAGAGTTCCCCGTGTCTGTCGACTTTTTCCCTTTTGTCTGACCCTTTGGTTTTCGTTCGTTTTCTCATTTTATATTTTTACATTCAAGAATATAAACAAAAAGGGAAAGTTTCTAAAATTTGCAAATACTTATAAAATTAAAAATTTTGAAAGCTCCAATTTTAATTTTTAGACAAATTTTAACCATCGACCTAATTAAACAATTTTTCAAAAGAATTTAACATACTTCGCAAAAATGTTGAATTCTATAGTTTAAGGTAGGAATATTCATTTGACTGCTGGAAAAAAAAACCAGCATAGAGATTGATGAGACTTTGGGTTTATATTCTAATCATACTTTTCGTTAAATTCCATGCTCAGAATTTTCCTCAGACAAATTTTAAGGGTTTTAGAGCTATCTGATCTTTCATGACCATTTTCCATATATGATAGTAATCCTGACTGTTTAACGTTTTGCTATTTTAGGTTTAAAGGAACTTTATGATGCCTTTGTGGTATATGGTGATACCAGCAGAGACATACAGTTTATACTAGAAATGATAAAAGTTCTGGAGGGAGAGGAACATAATCTTAAGTTATATGTTCCTGGCAGGGATGACACGCCCGGAGATGAAAAATTTGTCGTCACAGCAGAAATGATTGCGGAAAGGTAAAAATTTACACCAAAATGTGATTACAGATTAGTTTCTGTGGTTAAACAGTCAACAACACTACCAAAATGGAAATGTATCTAAATTTGCATACATTTCTAAAATCCAAAATTTGGAAAATTCCAATTTAATTTTTAGACATATTCTATGCATTGATTATGTTAACTGAACAATTTTTCAAAAGAATTTATCATATTTTGCAAAAATGTTTAATACTATTGTTTAAGGTATGAACAGTTCATTTGGTTGCGGGTAAATCTCCGAGAATAGAAAATTGATGAGACTTTAGGATTATATTCAAATTTACAATATCTTTAATTTCCATGCTCAGATTTCTCCCAAACAAATATTTAGAGTTTAAGGGCCATTTGACCTTTCATTACCTCTTTCCATTTATGGTAGTAACCCTAATTGCTACAGAGCCAACGTTCGTTATGTACATGTTCTTTTGATAAATGGACGAGGTGTTTGACAAGAATCATAGAACCAATGATTCATTCTTCCTGCTTTTGTACCAAATGTGCCCAGGCAAAATCTCGTTAAATATCGTTATAGTCCGGTCTTTGGACACAGTAATGTTGTCTCTCTAGTTGGTGCCTCTACGAATATTTGAACGATGTGTTTGATGGCACAATATGTTTTTTAGAGTTAAAATCACAGATATCCTATATCCTCTGTTATTCTAGTGTTTTAAATAATTGAAGAATACTCAATAAAAATGATCATCAATTGTAAACAGGAAAAAATTTCCAAGTTTGATATGATTACCTTTATCTTCGTGTCATAAACTGACGCATCAGACTTTGTAAAACAGCAGTTTTGTCAGATTTAACTTGACCGTAAATTAATTGACATTTAAGGAATTTCATTATGTTTAATTATACTGTTTAATTTGACTCCATTTGTATTGAGGAAAAATATTGAACAAAATGGTTGCTTGTTTTGCTCTGTGAAGCTTACAGTCAAACTATCAAAAGATGTTTTGTTCTCTTGTTCAAATCATAGGAAAGTTATCCAACTACGAGAGCAATTTGGGTTCTCCCAATGAAAAAAAAACAATGATCAAAAACAAAGAATAATTGTAGAAAATATACGTTAGCGTTTGCCTTTTGTTTATTCCTTACGTGTTTGCTCTTTTTATTGGCATTTGATTTCAGTTATGAGTTTGTTCTTTGTTTTATCCGTTTATCTGTTGTTTTTTTATTTCCTGGTAGTCTGTTTGCTGTTTGTTTATATTACCCGGTAATGTGTTCTATATTAGTTTATATTGCCCGGTTATGCGTTTGATCTTTGTTAATATTGTCCGCTAATGCGTTTTCTCTTTTTTGTAGGTGTAGACGTACAATCGTAGTTTTATCTCATGGATTTGAGCAAAGTGAATATTGTCATTTTGCATTAAAATTAGCACAGTCTTTATCACCAGGTATTTATTTTTCTGTGTACAATTTTTATTGTAGTACCTTTTAAAACGCCATTAAGGATAAACTGAAGTTAGAACTAGCATTGAATTCGAGTCTTACTCAGACACTAAAAAGAAGATTTTTAGCAAATCAAACAAACACAACGATATACTGTATGATCATGCGAACAATATCACAACACCCATTCACTCTTCATTTTTTCCCTTCAAAAGTGTCTGACTTTATAGTCTTAAACTATAAATTTAGTTTAATACGTGAATATTCCAATTTTCGTGGTTTAAAAAAGTATCATCTCTCCGTGGGTTCTTCAATTCGTGATTTCGCAATTAGTATAGTAATGTACAAAGGAATATCAGTATTGCGTTCAAAACTCAATTTCATGTTTTTATTGAAGCATGAAATCAACGAAAACGGGTACCACTCAATTTTTCGGTTGCCCTCGTAATTTGTATGACCGGTACGAAATAGCAATTTCACAACTGACAACGAATATCTTCCAGCTGTCGTGACTATGAATCGTCCCTTTAAAGTATTTTTCATTTTTTTATTTTGACTAAGCACCGGCTTTAACTACTGACTAGCACGATGGGTGTAAGAAGAGTTGCCTTTCCCTTCCTGACCACGTTACTCACCCTAGGTTTTGTAGGGTTCTTCTAAATCCAGCTTAAGTTATAAGTGTATTGATGTGTTGTATTACAAATCGGTGTCATTATATCATATATCCTAGTAAGATCTTGGTAAAATATTTTGTCTTGATTTTAGGTGCCAGGACTAAACGTGTCATTCCAATATTGCTAGATAAAGTTAGAGTTCCGCTTATTTTAAACTTCGTTGGAACTGTAGACTTTTCAAACCCAATGCAGCGAGAATGGGTATGGCCTAGAGTAGCTGCTACTATCAAGTGCCCAATTATTCCTGACATGAAGGACTGGCAAGCAACAATCAATGACTTGAAAAACATGAGGTATAATACAAAAGCAGTGTCTCATATGTGGTATGGGCTAACTATGGCCTGTACAGAGTTTCCAGAAGAGGACGAAAACGAAAGTGATGATAAGAAGAAGGGTAAAAAGAAAAAGAAATGACAAAATTTAATGTAGTTTAACTTTTCATTGTTACATCGTCATGATGGTTGTTTTAATATTAGATCCGTCTATTTAGACATAACGCGATCTTGT
This sequence comes from Geukensia granosissima, assembly GCA_032357055.1. Taxonomy (NCBI): domain Eukaryota; kingdom Metazoa; phylum Mollusca; class Bivalvia; order Mytilida; family Mytilidae; genus Geukensia; species Geukensia granosissima. The sequence continues at coordinate 14,208 of JAULBM010121626.1, read as the reverse complement.
ATGAAATCCGATAAAGGCAAACAAAAATCTGGACAAATGTACAGTAACAGAAGTGATAAAGAACAGTAAGAATAGTTTTACCATTGATTTGCAGTGCTTATGATGCAAACAAAAGAGCTTTCCATGAAGTGAATCATACACCTATTCTGAAGTTTAACATTGATAATTTATTGTCAAAACTTTTTTGTTTCTATATTCGAGATTTTTTCCATCTATGTTACACATAGATAGATCAATTTAATGTTGTATAACTTAAGAACGACATAATGTAAGTTATTTTGGCGACAACATTCAAAAATCAATACAAGTCAGAATTATCTTACTATCCCAATGTACTGTATTTCATTTGTTGTTACAAGAAGTACAGTAAGCTCCCCCCCCAACACCTCGCCACCACCACCCCGGAAATTTGCAAAGGTTAAATGTTTACGGTGTACATAATTTATTTGCGAATGAAAATTCCGCGATACGACACATAGCATTGTATATTGATAAATTGTTGAAAATGTACATTGATGCATTGTAGTCAAACTTTAGTTTGTTTAAGAAAAGAATTAAAAATATAAATGTTTATTATGAGTTTTGACCTTTCCTAATCAGTTTTTCAATCGACACGTCTCATTTGTCAGTTTCATCTTTATCTTTTTAAGTCTACACTGTAATAATTGATAGATCGATTGATAGAGAAAGCGAGATAACCAATATTTTTACGTGTAGAGCAACAAACGTACGACACATAGATCAGTATATTACGGGATTATGTTAACGGTAACAAAAATATAAATTTTATCCAACTGAACTTGTCATACCACATCCATCCATTTTTTTCTTAATTTTATGTTTCGAAGTGTTTGATCGAACGTAATTTCTTACAAAGTGCGAGTTGTAACATAGCACCGTTGTAACCAAATTCTGTCCTTCTATTATACTTTCGAAAAAGGTTTAGAAAGTCGATGTTAACTTTAGTAAAATAACATACAGATTCATCTTAAACATAGATAGATTAGGTCGATTGTCGTGTTTTATGTATAGTTTCACAATTTGTATTTCGGGGCCTTGTACAGCTTCCGTTATATTATGGACTCTGGTTCATTGTTGAAGGCCATAATGGGACCTGTAGAAAATAAAATTCTACTGTCACTTGGTGGGTGGCTGTCTCATGGACAATCATGCCATATCTTCTATTTTTACATGTGACTTTGATAGCAATTGTTACCAAAAGTTGATTTTGGTTCCTCATTTTGTACCTATTTTGTATGTAGTGCATACACAAGCAGTACTCATTACGGTCCCGACCTTGCCGATTAAATTGATTCTTTGAGGAAGGCATTGGTAAAGGGCTTATGCAGAACAGATAGACAACAACCACAACCTTTGAATTTCTGGTTCATTGATATGAAAATTATGTATTTTCATTAAACGATTTGCCAATTATCTGTCTCTCATCCATATAACGGAACGGTTTGCAGGGCTTGACCCACAGAGCTGATCCAACGCGAACTCCAGGTGGTGGATAGGGGAGGCCCTCTTGTTGGGGGTTTGCCAGGTTATAACAAAGAAAGCCTGACCGTAGACCATACTGGGTGACGTGTTTGGAGAGTGCCACGCTCCTTCCACGTAAAAGACCTCTTTTGTAGTTTTGGAAAAAGAGGAGGCTCACGCTGCTACAAAAGACTAAGTTTTCCGCCCAACCCATCACTCTCCATTTCCAGTGGCATGAATATGCATGAAATATTTGCCACTGGAAGTTAAGCAATAAACAATCAACCAGCAATCAATCCATCTTGATTATCTCGATCATTATCAATGTACACTGTTAATTTAGATAATTATAAAACTTAAGGATTTTCAGATAACGACGGCGGAATCTTTCCCGCCGATTAGCGATTTTACATATAAAAGCCATTCGTATATATGCCAGTAGGCTTGATCCAATCGTACAACATCGTAAGTCTTGACTTTCAGACTTTCCACATGTTTAATAACACGCTCGATTTATAATCACATGAAAGTGTCGTGTACAGTACTTGATTGATTTGCACTGCAACGGATTAGGGGTTTTTAAAATAAACATTATGGCTGATAACTTTAAGAAGTAGGAATAGATTGTCGTTGAAGGATGTTTACTGTTCATGTTGTAAACATTTTTGTCAGATATTTGAACTCCAAGGTTTAATCCATTTCATATGACTAATATTTTTATTTTGACCCCAATTTTCCGTTTATAATTTCATGAAACACATCTGAAAATTTGAGAAGATTTTATGAAATTCTTGTTACTATTTCTTTGGTGTTGATATAGAGAACCTACTAAGCCAAAACCTTTGAAAAATCGATAGAAACCGTTTCCCGCCAAATTTTCAAAAAAAATTTTCATATCTCGTAAACGAACCCATCATGTTTTCATAAGAAGCGACGCCTCATTGTTGTATTTCAATGTTAATTATCAAAGCTGGAATCAACAAACATGATGTAAATTGGCTTACTTTTTTGGATTCTTGACCAAAAATATTACAATAAGAAGAAAAATACAAATTCTTGCTCTCCATATTGTTAATAAAAGTTAATGCAAGTCCTGTCCGTTTATTATTTAACGGTAGGCAATTTAAGTACAATTATCAACATGCATGTTGCAGTTCTTTTCCCAGGAGAAAGACAAAGAGAAAAGCTTGTTTTTCAGGCAATATACGATACTATACTTTTTGTTTCTTATTTATTTCTATGACAGCGTATAAATGAGCATGTAGCTGTCACTCAAATCCGTAGAATAATACCCAAAGAATATACCTATTTTGTTTATACGCTACTCGTGATTTTTGTTCCGATTTCTCCATTGCAATTTATGACTTTTGACAGTGCGACGCCTGATTTCATAAGAAGCGACACCTCATTGTTGTATTTCAATGTTAATTATCAAAGCTGGAATCAACAAAAATGATGTAAATGGGCTTAAAATAACTTGATATCGACTGAGAAACAAAATTACAAATATATCACGTCTGCACAACGAGGTTTTCAGTAATGCTCTCAAGTGTAAAATCCATTTCAATTATTTTTTATAGTGTTTTTTCATTGATATTTTATCACACCAATGTCCCCTATTAGGCAAGGGTTGAGCGCTCACCATCCGGTTAAATCCCGCCACATACTTAATGTGCCTATCCCAAGCCAGGAACCTGTAGTCCAGTGCTTTTTGTGTTTAATTAGTCATTTCTTGTTATTTGGTCACCATTTATTCAATAGACTAGGTCGACTGTCATGTTTTATGAATAATTTCACATTTTGAATTTCGGGTTTCCGTTATAGTCTGGACTTAATGCCGTAATGAGAACCTGGAGAAGTTCTACTGTCATTTTTGTGGGTGGCTGTCTCATTGACAATCATGCCACATTTCGAGACTGCCATGTCTGTAGACTTTCCCCTTTCGTCTCTTCCATTCCTCTCTTTATGTTAGTATACCTGAACTTGGATATTGATATTTTCTATGTTACGTAGAATTCAAATACACTGACCAATATCCTTGTAAAATAAACTTACATGAATTTTCATTATTGCGTTTGCATTTTGGCTATGAATTTACGATCAAACTACATGATTGGAGCATACAACATTATCTTAAAAAAGAATATTTAATTCACAGATATCGCAACCTGTCTAAATCGGACAACATACTACAAGCACCAATTACCTTTTTACGTTTTGAATTGTCAACTTTATTACACTTTTTTTACGACTGTAGTCCCTATGCTTCATCAAGGTTTGATTAGATATATATAGAAAAACAGGAAGAATTTGGGAAAATGTATTTTCCAGTCCGTATCTTACCTTCGTATATATCCTGCTACTTTGACTTTAATTTCTAATTATTTATTGGGAAGGTACATTCAATTCATCATTTTGTTCATTACTCAATGAACATTATGATGAATTGAATCGTCTAATACTGGTCTACAAAATTCACAGTGATTACATTTGAAGTCTGTTATTATCTGTAAATTAAATAGTCAGTTGGCACACTTACATGTACAGTATACACAAACAGAAATATTGAAATGAAATAAAGGATCGAAATATTAATGTAGTTTTTTTCACTGATTTTGTTGACATTTTCATATAGGTTGCATCAATAACATATCACACTTGTAAAAAAGAAGCAAAAATCAGGTAGTGCAGTATCAACAATTGCGTATCGCGTGAACAGCAATCACATGTCGCATTGAAATGAATTGTAGCTGATAAAACATTTCAGAGCGTATTTATGCATACATGATGCGTCATATTCATATCAAGGTACAACCCTCAAACTATAACTATCTTTTACTCTTTTAAGTCCATACTGACTTATCTTTGATTATAAAATTTCTTGTCAAGTATTTACATATGAATTAATTTTACTTATTTTCCTAATGAAATGCAAAATCAAAATCTTAAAAGATGAACTTAAATAAAAAAAACAATTTAAGATCAGATTATCAAATATCTTTTGCAAGATCATATTTTTAATATTTGTTTCATATTTCGGAGTACAAGTTCAAATCTTTCACTGAGAAACCCTTGGCTCAGTAGATTTCTAGTCAGCTGCAACCCTCTATCAATAAAATCCTGATAGGAAGCACAAGTCCTGGGGTAGCGTATCAATTGAGAGATATACACCCCGTATGCAGGTGCGGCTGAATGGATGCTACATGTGAACGGAAAGTTTACAATCTGAAAATTAAAGTCATCTCTCTTGTCGGAAGGTTTGGTTTTAAACCCGCCGTTACTGTCAATTTCTAGGTGTAAGTCTAGGTAAGAAGCAGACCTTTCTGTTTCTGTAATATCTTTGAATTCAAGTTCAATGGGATAGATGAGGTCAACATAGTCACCAAATTTAGAGTTATTCAATGAAAGGATATCATCTATATAGCGGAACGTGAAACCAAAAGATTGACCAATTTTTTCTCTTTTCTCTGTAGAAGGCTCTGTATAAAGTCAGCTTCATACGAATAAAGGAATAGATCGGCAAGAAGGGGTGCACAGTTGGTCCCCGTAGGAATGCCCACAGTCTGTTGAAACACACGCCCGCCAAACATTACAAAAATGTTGTCAATAAAGAAATGCACATATACAAACACACTACCACACAGCACAGACAGGTCATAGGAAAGATCCTATAACGTTTAGGAGTTGCAATTCCATAAAACAAAGCCCTGGCTATGTAAGTCTGTCAGATGTCCCAATATTTTGTCCATTCATCTTTTGTTTTTGCTATGTATTGCTTGTGATTTGGACTCCTCGAGTATCCTAAAAAAAGAACCATTCAAATATCTGTTAGAATGCTTCAATTGAAGGTTCAAAAAAGGTGTAAAAGCATCAAAACGTTTGATTCCTGCAAGCTTTTAAAACACTGTTCCCCATTCCAAACTCAAAGAAAACTTAAAAGCTTGGATTCACTTTTGTTCTGTTAGATGACAAAAGTCGGTTCATAAGTTTGGTTCTTATTTTTTAATTCACCATTCTCCTTCTTATAAAAAGTATTCTTAAAATGACATTTTGCAGACGGACTGGCGACATCAGTGCACTGCTTCCTGCATTTGATTCCTTTATTTTATGAAACTGACATCATATATAGCCTTCTGCAGAGAAAAGGGAAAACGTTGGCTCAATATCTTGTTTCACGTTCCTCTTTAAAGATGATATTCTTCCAGTAAATAATTTTTAATTTGTTGACGATAATGACCGACTTTGTCCCACTGAACTTCAAATCAAAGATACTGCAGAAACAAAATGGTCTGCTTCATACCTACACATACATCCAGCAATCGACCGTTATGTTGAGTTAAGAACAAAATTTTACGACAAAAGATGATTTTGATTTTCCCAATGTAAACGTTTACTTTATATGTAGAAACTTTACAAAAAGACCTGCATACGGAGTGTATATTTCGTCATGTTCATGATATACTACTCCAGGGGTTATGCTTCTTATTTATTGATAAAGGTTTGCTGCTGACAAGATAGCTACTATACCTATGATTTTTCGTAGAAAGATTAGAGTAATTGATATAACAGTAGGATGTGTGTTTTTAAAAAGAATATATACACTCCGACAAAAGTTAATCGCCAGCTTATTTATTTTGTAAATACTAGTATCTTTTTAAAAATTTATATATATAACATTTGGTTTTGCGACCACACATTTGTCAACAAAAACTTTAATTTGACATGAGATACGTCATCAATCGATTATTTTGTGAAGTGTAAAAACCGGTTTTCAGTTCGATTGACCGTCTTATGGATCGTTTTCAAGCGACATGCACGGTGGAGTATCGTCCGCCATCGGGTGACCTTCGCAAAACTACCCCAAGAGATGATAGGCTCGTAGTGCCAGGAGGGATAATTTTACCACGGCTTGTTGTATACGTGCCAGTTTGCATTTCAGGGGTCATGTGTCTGTTCGGACTGTATCAGGCGATTCCATTCTCAGCATTTGCGTGCTAGGAGACCATAAAACGACCGGAGCTGACAGCACGCCATCGGATAGTTCGCTTGATTTGGTCACGTGCCCATCTCTAGTGGAATGCATGTTCATTGGTCCGACGAGAGTTGGTTCCTCTTGCGTCCTGTGGACGGTCGTGGCAGCACAGAAACACTGCATATCGCGATGTAAACGTCATGGGCACAACAGGCTTTGGTGGAGGTGGTGTCACTGTATGGGGGTGTTTTTTTTTCAATTGTAAGTTACCCTTGCACGTTCTCCAAGGTAATCTCAATGGCGTTGGTTACCGTGATAACTTGCTTAACGCCCATGTGGTGCCACATTTCGACAACCAACGGCTGTCCGACAATTGACGATAATGCCAGACCACACCGGGCTCGGTTAGAACGCACATTTTTACAGCAGTAGGCGACTGATACCTTTGAGTGGCCTACCACGTCCCCGGACATGAACCCAGTTGAACACGTTTGGGATTTAATTGGTCGGAAATTGAACCAGCGCGTTCCACGTTGTCGCAACATTGCCGAACTGACCAACGCAAAAGTGGAGGATGGCGGAGATTTCCACAAGACCGGCTTCGTCGTCTGGTTCTTGGAATGAGGTGGAGGATACGGGAACTTGAGAGAAATCGTGGTGGTTATACGCGTTATTAATTAGATTTGTGTGATAAAGCTGCCTCATATGTTCATTTAAAAATTCTATGATTCTTAGAACCAATACGGTTTCTTAAATTGTGAAAAAACTGAATTCTCGATAAATCTTTTTTCGGCATTCTGAAGTTGCCAAATTATCCTCCTTTTTGTTTAAGAATTAACCAATCATACGACTTGATATTTCACCAAAAATTTCAACCTATAGTTTAGCCTGTACACTAATACATAAAAGGGTCTTGTATAAATTTAATTCTATTTCCATTTTTTACATAGATGTTAAATGAAAATTATTTTAAAAAAACATAGGGTGGGGCTCAACTTTTGTCGAACTGTATATAATACAGCCGATTCTACATATATCATGCTATTGGCTTTGTAGCTTTGATTTAATTCTTTGAAACCCAAAATTTGTTTTTGAAAACAAAACATCCACACGAGCGCATATTAAAGAGCATATTGATCAAATTTACAGATACCGTATAATATTTTATATTTTGCTGTAATATATTTAAAGTGAATAATTGAAGCTTATCCAAAAGTGGGAAATAAACCTGAATTTTTGCCTTTAAGTAGTTGTAAAGGTATACACTAACAAAAGCGTTTAAAATTTTTGCATAAAAGTCTTTTTGTTGCATATGTATGCTACATGTATAACCCGGAAGATATCCTCTTTATCATTTCTTCACGGAGTGTATTAGCTTTTGACAATGTAAAGACGTTTACGGTAACTGGAGACTGAATGAACTTCTGCTGTTTTATTTATAATAAGAAGACAATAATCTGTTTACCACTATGGCTTCCGAGGAGGAAATAAAAATTCAGGAACTACTTAAATATTGTAAAAGTGTTCCAATCAGTGCATTGCGAGCCTCAGCAAAAACACAAATTTCCAACAATCTAGACATAGAAGGATATGTAATTGAAGAGTATAGTAATGACTGGTATGGACTTGCTGAAATTATAGGATATTCGGGACCAGAAATCAGAAAATTTGAAAGGACCGACAGTCCAACCACGACAGTTTTAAATAACTGGGCTACGAGGAAAGATTTTTCACCTTATGTTGAGACTTTGATAAAATATTTGTTAGAAATTCAAAGACTTGATGTTATCATAGTATGTGAAAAAAATATAAGTAAGTAGATATATATAGTTATGTGTAATTGTGTTTTGTATTTCTTTGAACCTGCGAGATATCCAAGATTTGTTAGTGATGCCGCCGAGATATCCAAGATTTGGATGTCACATCAAAACGCTTGATTTTGATAATACTATCAGCATATCATACACATGCACTAAAATCATGCCCTTTCGAGTCATAAAGACATTGTTTTATCGTTCAGTAAGCAGATTGGAACCAATGAGCGTTAGTAACGGAACTAACTATTTCCGGTTTTTGAGGTTGACCTACTACTGCCAGTATTGGAGACAATTTGTGTTGACAGTTATTCAGACACACTGTGGAGTGAGTATTTATGGTTCATTTGCTTCTTCTAGTATTTGAAGTTTATAGTTTATTTAGAATGCTTGATTTCTTTGTTGTTGTGTATAAAGATTCTGTTGTCTTTGTTTTTTGTATAGACTCTGTTGTATTTTTTTTTGTATTTTATTGACTTCTGACATATTAAATGATTTGTTGTTCAATTTTGTCGGTGTTTTTAATACATGTATATACGGCGTGAAAATTATTCTGATTATTCAGTAAAAGTGTCAAGTTAAGTCGGCCTGAATGTCGCGACGTCTGAATCGTCACAGCTGTTTTTGTGTGTGTCGAGATAAACAATACGCAAACTGATCCACACAATAAAAAATATCTGAACCTCATTATCGTAATTAGAGTGGTTGCTTTTAAAACTGCTGGCAAATGTTCAGAGTCAAGTGAAGAATATGCATGCAAGAGATCAAAATTGCATAGTCAAAAGATGCAAGACAAAGGAGTAGGTACGTTTAGCTCCATTTTTGGCCCAAATTTTGGATTTTATGACAAAATAATAAGTTGTTGTGAAAATGCTGTTTAATTATCGTCTTTAAATAATTCATTACTTTTTCTTTCATACTTTTCGGTATTTCGACAAAATGTAATGGTATATTTGACTATTATAAAAAGACAAAATTTGTACTTGATAGATCTTTAATTGTGCAAAGTTTGGTTGTGATCTTTTTGTGCGATCTATATCAAATTCGACAGAATAGTATGAAATATTGCAACAAATTCATCCATTTCTTGGTATTTTCACATTTAAAGCATTTTCTATGTGCCATGTGACATTTGTAGAACAAATTAAACTAAAAATTATGTTGGATTTTCTTTTTGTGGACATTATTCAATACAAAAAATATAAAATGTTATATATTGGCCAGCCCCTTTTTACTTTGTAGCCAAATTCTTTGGCAAAAAATGGTCCCTCGTCCGTTAAAACAAACTGAAAGATAAAATGAAACCAAAAAAATAAATGCTTGGACTCCACGAACTCATTTATAAACAGTAGTGGAATATGGTGTTCCGGAAGGGTAGGTATTCATTCTCCCGCCCTGGCACCTCTCTTGGAATCCTTTAACTCTAATCTAGGTTAAGATCAATACGAGAAGAGATAAGTTATCGCTGTTTCGATTTAGTTTAAGTTTATTGAGCAATTTATAATGATCAAATTTTGGTTTTATTTTGTCACTGTCCTTCTGTCCGGTTATAACTGGTTTCTAATTTTGATGTTCCTCTTATATTTTATAAATTATCAAAATGTAAGAGGGAAGCAAACAAAATTGGGATTTCCCCTGTTCTGTTTTTTAACCATTATATCTCATATCCAGGAAGTTTTGATGTATTATAATAAACTATTTTTAAAACAAACTTTGTTTTTTTTTTACACAAAATAAAACTCGTTGTTCAAAGAAAAAAATATGGTTTTGTTCCTTTTTAATAGTAAGGCTTATTATTCTTTTGCATTTTTTCGTTATTTTCAGGAAGAGATGTTGATTTCTTCAGACAACCAGTTCGGCCTCTACCTGCGCCTTGGCCGGTAGAACATGGTAATATAATACAACAGAAGCCATATCGGTCATTTTGTTTCCTCTTTCACTAATTCTTTTGCCGTTTTGATACCTCTCCCGGTTGATAGAAGGTAAATCGTCAACACCAACGTACGTAACAGACAAAACAGGGGACCAGGCAATAATTTTACTCTCCGTTGGATAATTAGGCAAAAAATGTTGCATTGCTTGTCGAATTCAATCATATTTACTACAGAATCGATAGTAAATTCTTAAAATTTCGTCCAGGCCAGTCTCGATAATTGAACCTTGAAGTTTAAAGATTCAACTATACTGTAGAAGATAAGAATATCAAGAACAAACACGAAATTTGAAGTAATCAAAGGCTAATAATGTAGGATTTTCTATAACCATACCAGTAAACGTTTTTTTACCACTCTCACTGCAAATGTCCCTTGTGTGCGAATAGTTTATAGTTCGATACTTTAGTTGAAGCCAAGTCATATGTCAACCAAGGTTCACTGTTCCGATTTTCAAGTTATCACGTAGTAACTAACACTCATCAGACAGAAAAAAAACATGTGACTTACACAGTTATTTTCTCATGTAATTAAAAAAAAACAGTAATTTTCTCATGTTATTAAAACAAAACATGTTTTGTAATTATTGGAAAGATTTCGGCAAGGATCGGGACACTAATTTATGTTGTAATTTCAGTAAGGGACCTTCGCCAATTGTCGCAGTGCTTTTAAACGAATATGGTTTCGTTTGATGGGTGGGCGGTTTTCAGTTGTCATGTTTGAGAAAAAACCAAAATCTCATTTTTGAATATCAGGCCAAATGTAAAAAAGAAGATTAATAAATAAGGAAAAATTAGAAAAATGCAACTCAAGAAGAAGCGGGAGACTGGTACCAATGATTAACGAAGTAAGATGACATAAAAAAAATAGTAGCTGGTTCCCTGTTAAAGATTAAGCCTTTTCACCAGAAGTTAGACGCAAGAATTTTGACCTGTTTGTTTGCCTGAATTGTGTTTTCGGCAATTTTATTAAATTTTTAGATTAAAATATCCTTAAAACCCAATTGACCAACAAAATATACGCTTGAAAAACTGAATAGGTGTTTGAAATATTCGTCTTGTTTGAGTTGCTATTCCCTTTTGGGAGATGGCTTTGCAAAAGACGGGTTTGCATAAAATGCATAAGGAATAGTGCCTAACATTGAATTATCTAATTTTGAAAAGAAAGTCTCCTTATGTACATCAACACGTTGCTTTTTTAGGTTTAAAGGAACGTTATGATGCCTTTGTGGTATATGGTGATACCAGAAGAGACATTGAGTTTATGTTAGAAATGATAAAAGTTCTGGAGGGAGAAAAACACAATCTAAGGTTATATGTTCCTGGCAGGGATGACACACCCGGAGATGAAAAATATGTCGTCACAGCTGAAATAATTGCTCAAAGGTAAAAATTAATATGTTTTCGGCTAAGTTTCTTTTGTTAAAAAGCCAACGTTCGTTATATTGTATATTTGATGAAACGACGAAATTTTCTACATGAGTCATAGATCTTAAGATCCACGTGTACCTGTTTTCTACCAAATATGTTCGGCCACAATCTCGTAAATATTGATCTGATCTCGTCTTTAGGCAACACGATATTGTAACTATAGTCTATGAAAGAAAAACCTGTCGTACTCTTATAAAATAGAGTTTATTTTTGTAGATTGAAAAAATTGCAAGCAAGTTGCAATAATTTTTCTAACAATTATGATGTATTTTAAGCAGCACCGAGTTTTTGACAGGGATGTTATATTGTAAAATCATCCATTTGTTTGCCGGAAGTGGCTCTTAGCACGCGCTACCTCGAGACCGGGAGTACACGTTGTCAACGCTGCGTAATTTACAACGAATTAACATGCAAAATATGGCTGCAGGTGCACCTGAATAGAAATTAAAAAGTAGATCTTCTTAAACTTTTATATGAATCGTGTGAAAAGGTCCGAACAACAGAAATGTGAGCTATTTTCAAATTTAGTTTTTTAGGTCAAACTGAAGCGCTTACGCCAAAAATGAAGATGGCCGAATGTCAATGTTAAAAATTCAGGGGCAGATAAACGTTTGTTAAAAGTTATTGGATAATATAAAACATTAGCCGCGAACTGTTGAATAATTCTTTCTATTGATCAAAAATAAATACAATGGCAGAAACGCACATATAATTTAATATAGCTTGAAAATCACACTACACAAAAGCCTGACATAGAGTACAGATGATTTGTTTGTTTGTTTGGTGTTTTACGCCACATTCAACAATATTTCAGTTATATCGCGGCTGTCAGTTTTACTGGTGGAGAGAGGCGGAATACTCGGAGAAAACCACCGACCTTGGGCAGATAACTGACAAACCTTATCACGTGCATGCGAGTTAAGCTCAACCTGTTTTTGTATGGTACAAAGTCAGGCGAGAACTCACGCCGTATAGATGATAGACTACAGTGATCTGTACAGGTAAGTTAAAATCAACTAACTTGACCACTCGGCCACCCAGGTCCCCTAGAGTATAGTTGAAGATACTCAACGTAAATGTAAGATGCTTTTGACGTCGTAATATGCTCTAGAAAACGGCTCAAAACATCAGCTCTAATTTATATTGGATTTATTCTATAAAGAGTTTTCAAATCTACAGATATCATAGAGGTAAAAAAACAATAACCGTATATTTGTTGGTTTCATTTAATTACGTTCTCATTTATAACTTGAACAAAAAAACCAGCTGGATTGCTATTACAAATATGGAGGTAATAGGACATATCACCATGATGTTCGTTTTTTAATTTGCGTTTTTACAAAACTGTTTTTTTGCTGGTGTAACATTGAAGTTGTAATAGAATAACAGAACGAAAAATTCTGCTTAATTGTTGCTCGCCCTTCTGTTATTTTATAATAAATGTACCTAATTTTACTTCACCACAAAAAATAACGAAACAGAAGCGGTTTATGGCTCCATGCACAGACGATTTTTTTTACTTTTGAATTTGATCTTTGTATTGACCGGAAATGCGTTTGCCAGTTGTTTATTTTGCCCGATGACGAGTTTCTGTTTGTATTGTACGGTAAATCGTCTGATTTTTGTATTGCCGAGTAATACTTGTGTTCTTTTTTGTAGATGTAGACGTACGATCGTAGTTTTATCTCATGGATTTGAGCAAAGCGAATATTGTGATTTCGCCTTAAAATTAGCACAGTCTTTATCACCAGGTATTCATTGTTTTAATGTTCCAATAAATAATTATAGTATCTCTTTGATCTCAAAATAGAAAGATCAGATCAGAGATTTATTTCAAATTATAATTCTCACGAGTCATTTTCCATTTTGAAATACTAGACATTGAAATAGATTTTCACTCAGACATGAAAAAAGTGGACATTTTTAGCAGATCAAACAAACAAAACCGTTAACTGTGTAATCAAACAACACCATAACACCGATTCATCATCCGTTTTTCCTCTCCAAAAATGTTTACAACATATTAATTCTTATACCATGAATGTAGATTAATTGGTGGAAACCTATTTTCAAGGCTTAAAAAATCTTTCGTGTGTTCTACAACTCGTGATTTCACAATTAACAAAGTTAAAATATGTATTTCGTTAAAAACTTACTTCGCGGTTTTGCTGAACCACAAAATTCCCGCACTTTTCAACCCCCAAGAAACAATGGAAGTTCACATATTTGGCGACCAGAAAGCTGTATTGTGAATTGTAAATATTTTCCCAAATAGAATTCATCACAGTCTAATTAGGTGTAAACATACTTAATAAATTCCCTAACATTTCAACCAAATTTTGGATTTTTCAAAATTGTCTAGCCAGTTTACGTTAAGTTTAACTTGACCATAACCATATATAGCCTGAATTGTACGGGTATGCTGTACATTGTCTAAAAAAATCACCTGACCTTTAAAGTCTTGTAGTGAAATGCCGTTACCTAAGGGGAACCCCCTATCTTAAAATAGCATTTTGACTTCCAGAAAATCTCTTCATATAGACCATGTATTCAGAGGGTTATAACTTCTTCCAACATCA
>JAULBM010121515.1:0-18676 GCA_032357055.1 Geukensia granosissima | reverse complement strand
AACATTTATAAGGTTAAATGGGTTGGTTATAAGAAAACCACATGGGAACCAGAAGAGAATATTGGGGACGGGTTATTGGTAGAATTTTATAGCAGACATACAAAGGCGGGTAAAAGGAGAAAGAAACCTATAAGTTTATTTGTAAAACAGAATGTTTAGATTCAAAAAAAAAATATCACGAGAACAAGATTAAACTTGAAACTTGATATGAAACCGAATCTGTCAGCATCTTATGTACTTTAAAATGTAAGTATAGCTATCTAAAGTGACCACAACATACTATCGTTTGAATATGAATATACCGGTAATTTTAAAATTGAGGAAGATTTGATGGCCAGGTCAGAATCATAAGAATTTGTATAATTAGTGCTGAACTGGAGTGCACCCAGTTACCGTGATTATGACTTGCTTATTATATCTCAGAAAAGATCATTTATGTTATAGAATCATTGAAAATTTAGAAGCTGTATATGAATTGATTTATATGTATCTGAGATCAAAAGATGAGGAAATTGAAAAATTAACAAATTTAAGTGAATTGTTATGTTTAAAGGAAAAGAGAAGTCTCAAATGTGAAGATGTAATCGCAACTCACTAGCTGGCAAGACGGTATAGATATTGATATTATTATACAATACAATTTCAAGACAAGGAATATTGGTTGAGATAAAAAATGAGTGTTGAAATACATGTAGAGAGAGACTTGAATAAAAAAAAAAGAAGTGTTGACAGTGATGCGGCGCTTGCCTCTCACCGCATTACAAAATTGATTGATTTCAACCTCAGCAGCGTTATACATGTTATATATTGTGATTTTTTAAGGCACTTGCCACTCACTTGCCCAAATTCAGATTATTGAATTATGCAAGCCACACAATTGTAAATGAGTTTCATATATATTGTAAATACGTTTGCACATGTAATTAATTCCTCTAATCAATTTGTTCTCTATTTTGTTATATGCTCGTGGTCTTGATGGATGTCGAGAAATGTTGGAAGATGACCATTAAACAAAATATACATGAAAATTACGAGGCTAAGCTGGATGAAGATGAACTTAGATGAAACTGACGACAATCGATGCATCAAAGATCGGACATTTGACATTATAATACGCGATGGACATTAATGAATAGAAAAAGGAAGTGAACATTACTTAACAGAGGAACGGACAGAAACAGAACACAAATATTCATAGGTTATCAAGTTAACAGTGAAAAACTAACGACATCTGAATGGAAGACGTGGAGAACAATTTTATACTTTGAATTTGTATATATTTTTGTGTTTTACGTTCTTCTTAAATTTTGGGGACAAAATTTTTGAAACCGTGGGGTAATGTAATGATGTAAAATTGTGTAAATATTTATTATATAAAAGTTTAGATGAAATTGGAGAAATGATTTTTATTTAATTTAAAAAAAAATATTTGAGTTCAAATCAGTCAACTTAATTGTTTGGATAAACTTATGTTAAATTGATTATTTTGTAGAAAACATGTAAGAATTTGTGTAAACGAGATTAAAGCTACTCTAGATTAAGACTTTAATTTATGGATCGGAAATTACTTTTAGCTTAAACACTTCATGGTTAAAACTGTCTGACACTTAATTGGTCAAACAACAACTTACTTTGTTACAAATAATATCAATTTGTTTTACACCTTTAGGGATCGATATTTATCTGTGAGAAAATGTAATCTATTGTTAAAATTAATCTTTGAGACTGAAATGTTAATTAGCTAAATTTTGTACCCTTAAGTGCCACGCCATCCAGGTCCGTATAAATAAGACCCGAAAGATATTCCTGTCACTTACGTTGTGGCAAAGGAATAAATATGTAAACGGACTGGATTGTATTTTAAGGTTAGTAAATTTTCCTAAATTAAAATATTCTCTGTAAAGTTAAAATAAGAAGTTTAAATAAGAAAGTGGAAATTTATCTAATAGATATACTATAATTAAAAGTTATGTTGTCATTTTTATAAAGGTTTGATTAAGGTTTATTATATTAATATTATGAATTAAAGTTGAAATTTGTTTGAAATATAATTGAAATGTAAATATTTTGTAATTGCTCTGTTAATTAAATGAATAATCAGTAAATGCTGTGTGTAAATTAAACAGCTAGAAAGTGTTAGAAGTTCTTGTGAAAAGTTTTAAATTGTGAAATTTATTCTACATAATTTGGCTATAATGTATGGAAAATTACTGTTTAAATTTGTAATCGAAATTGTATTTTATTGATTATCATTTTACTGTATATTGTTTGTAAGCACTTACGTTGTGGCAAAGGAATCAATATGTTAAACGGACTGGATTGTATTTTAAGGTCTCGGGATGCCGAGTTCCAGGTTTGTTCCCCAGAACGCCTAAAATGGCACATGTGAGCTAGATTCCCCAGAACAGGAGCGAAAACCCAGTGCTGAAACGAAACACCCCAAGTTACAGCATAATATGTTACATATTGGATATTGTGAACAGAGACGGCCGAACTAGTGTTTTATATGTACATAGTGTAAATGTGTTATAGACTGATATTTTTAATGGAATTGAATATTAACGTATAAAACAATAGACCTTTATTCTTAAAATGCTCTTTTCTAAAAATGTGGGTGGTAATTATAAAGGTAGGATAAAAAGTACTGGCATAAAGTTATATAAATGATAAAAATTTATAATTATGATAAAGATCAATAAATGGTAAAGTAGTATTGAATATATGACGAACTTTATTAATGTTATGTCAAGATTAAGTACGTTAGTCAATTATCCCTAAACTTCGAGGGCAAAATACATTTTGCGATATCCTCTTGTTTCAGTGGTGACTTGAATTAACTAAAGTAAGCTTAGATTTTATTTTAAATTTCATTTCATTAAATTTATCATCATAATAACTTTATAACAAATCAGGAAGCTACCAATATATAGAAAGCCCTTGACAGCATTTTGAAAAGTTTTCGCTAAGGCATTTAATTTAATCTGCTCAATACAATAGCAGAGAGGATACTTCCCTGCGGAACACCCATTTCTTGCATGTACAAATTGATCAAAGTAAAACAACAGTAAAATTTGTATGTCTCCATCGTGGTGAATATAAACTTTCCATGAAAGCAAATGTGAGTATATGCGGGTACACATTGTGCAATTCAAGCGATAATGTCATAAAAACCTTCGTCAATTAAATGTTGATATAAAATATTTACTGATTATAAACTAACGTAACTTAAACGTTTTACAATCATTAGAACGCCCCGTTAATCGTAATTACAGTATCTCGTTTTATCTTTGTTATTACGTAATGAATTTGTAAGCAAAACAAACCTAGGTCATTAAGCAGTTTTTTTGGCCAAGAATTTAGATAAAAATATTAAGTGTCTAACACATATTATCTTATATCGCTTGAATTGAAAAATGACTATTAAAAGAAAGCCCAATAGTTTCTTTTAATTCAGTTGTTTGTACAACACTCACAAAGCACATAGAAATTGTTTTAATTGTGAAAATACTCCGAAATAACATAATTTGGCACGACATTTTATACAATTTTATCGATTTTCATAAAGATGGCGTTATTAAACAGCATTTGCACATCAATTCATTGCTATATCATCTTTATCTACCTACCCCATCGACATTGTTTTATCAATATAGTGAAAGAGTAATTATTACTTTCCCAAGTACATGTATTTGGTTCTCTAGTATGGCCATTTTAAAAGTTGTCAAATAGAACCAAACTTTGCGAATGGTTTGTCTATTGTAAACATTTTTGAAAAAAATTTACTTAGTTTTGCTGGACCTGATCTATTGAAGGAATTATTTGTTACTGAGTATTGCTTTTATATGGATGGTTTTCACATGCATTTTTCGTCGTTTAAGTGCTAAACTGTTTTGGTTCTTAGTGTCCTTTATCAAGTTTTTTAATGGAAGAAAATAGCTAATACTGCTACAGCAAGGCCGGTTGAAATATTTTTTTCAGTTCTAAGACTCTTGGCAGGAAAATTCGTTTTGATTATTTACATTTAGGTTTGAAACAACATTTTAAACATTCTTTAAAATATCTCAAAAATATGACTTTGGTTATGCAAGTGAAACAAATACAGGGAGAGTGATTATCCCTCTTTGATATGCTTTATATGCGCATTTTGATGCCGAAAGTGCTGGATAAAAACTGAAAATTATTCAGTTCATTTAAAAAACAGACAGTTCACACGAATTTTACCTCATTAAAGATGTTAAAGCAGTAAACATGAGATAAACCTGAACATTCTTCCGGTACACAGGAAAGATAGCAACAAACGTTTTCGAACGTTTTTAAACCTAGGTAAAACGTACGTATAGTACCACGGATGAAAAACGGATGTTTTCCAACATACGTTTTAAGGATGGTGTACACACATAAAAACAGGCGTTTTACGGATGTTTTGCATACTTAATAAGTCGTCTTAATTTCAAAAAAGAATAAAAAAGGCTATTGTTTTATATAAGTTTGTGGTGCCGAAAATTTCACCATTTTTCCATGTGCACAACACCTGTTTTAACACGGATGTTTTTCATAAGTATAACGTCTGTCACGAACATACGTAAAACGGATGTTTTTATACGTAAAACATGTGATATAGTACATATGCTTTTCATGCGTGGTACTATACGTCCGTTTTACATACGTTTTGAAGAAACGGACGCAAAACGGCTGTTGCTATTTTTTCCTGTGTAAGCATGTTAAGAATTAATTATAAAAATGAACGTGACAATGAATTTACTCAGCTATCAAGTTTGTCGTATTCCTGTTAGATACGCACGTATCAGAAATATTACAACGTTCTTGTTATTGAACTAAAGATTGTTAATTACAACTCCTCGTTAATATGTCACACTTTTTGGGGAAGTGGAAGTCAAATCCAAATTCGCGCAAAAATGAGGATGAATTTTACCAAAAAGCAGGTATGATAATTTTTAGTATGCTTTACAGGATGACCATTAATTCTGAAAGAGATAAGATGGAAGTTAGGTAGGAGTAGGATTATTTATTTTCAAATCACGTAAGGACAGAATATTTATAACTATGCTGTTATAGGTTCGAATATGTATTATTTCTAAACCACATAACATTTTGATTCATATTTTAAACATACAATGTATAAGTGATTGTATGCTTTGTTTACCAATGTAGTCTAAATATTGTAAATTAGTGTTTCGAGGAGTTACCTCTCATCAGCAGCACCGCAACCGAAAAAATACTCAGATCAAAGCATAATAGAATGAAGTGCATATATCCAAACAGATCGCAATCGGGTGCCAAATCCAGCCGCAAAAACGTCTAAGATATGGAAAATAAGGAATTAAGACTCCTTAATCTGTAATTTCAATTTGGTTGAATATGTGTGAAAAAAATCTAGAGAGTATTATACTACACGAGCTTGCGAGACAAGCGAAAGTAATATTCTTCGAGAGAAAATAGTCATCAATATTCGTGCAGCAACTTTTATTGCATTACAAAGAGTTACAAAGCTTTCAAAACATGTTTTTAAACATCATTTGGACAATCAACGACGCCACTAATCTAACGAGAATAAACAATTTTTAATACATTGTTCATGGAATATATGTTAATTTATATAATTTATATAATTAGATACATTTCATAAATTCTTGTCTGGCATAGAATTTATCAAACAACGTTTTACAAAAATTTGCAGCATTTGCTAAAATTTTAAAACACTGAAACTACGGAAACTGTCGTCAGATTTGGCTTCCCAGTCAGATTTGTTTTGATTTTAGTGCTTCTTTTGGTTTGTTTGGATTTTGACCTCCTATGTTACTTATCAGAGGTTTTCATATTTATCCACAATTGATAATTTTGTACTTAAGAAATATCAGAGGCACAGAAAGCAAAATTTTTATATAATAAAAACGTCTTCAATCTTGGGACGCGACAAATTTTTGCTGACGAGGGAACGAAAGAAAATCAAGGGATTCTTAAAGCTCACGAAAATCGAGGCTTTGAAAGTGGAAGAATTTGACTTGGGGACTGAGAAGGGATTTTAAATTGCTACCTTGTTAGCTTTTTTTTTACTCGTTTTTGGCCCCTCGCCACTCTGGTGTCATCCCAAGTGAAGCATATTATTTTCAAAATATCGCTGATGTACCTAAAGATATCACGTTTTCGTTGCGTCATTGTGGGGTTAAAATATGGCTACAGTGATTTCCGTATGTTCTTAGTGTTTTATTTTTGAGCGTTTTCTCGGAAATGTTCCTTTTTTGGTCAGTCAGGATTACTTCTATATTGAAAGAGTTCATGTTATAAGTAAACTTATCGCATCCTAGCACAACTATTAATCGAGTATTCATAAATTTAGTGAAAAATATCTTTTATAATGAAAACCGCTTTGAATACGTTAAAGAAGAATGCTAGCAAACCGTTCCGAAGCATCTTACCTCGTCTATGTTTTTTGTGTGGTTGAGGCTACTTAGTCCTATGTAGTCTTAAGTGTAGACCATGGTATTATCTTCACTTCAATTTACGGTTTTTGATTGCTCCTTAGAGTTTTTCGAATTTTCGTCATTAGACAGATTCAATACGAAAGCTTTGAAACCTACAAATGTTTGACAGGTTTTCCTCAAGAGCTGGTAGAAAGGTATCGCAAGGCAATCACAACTTATGAGTACCAAAAGAATGGTGATACATGGACCATCACAATTTCATCTGATGTCACACCTACTCCTCGTGTCTACACATTTGAGCTAGGAAAGGAGACTGTTACAACAGACCGCGAGGGGAAAGGAGCAAAGGTAAGCATAATAGCATTTGTCTTGCTCTCAGCTCATTTTTTCATATTCCCGTTTTGAAATGGACTGAGGAAATTCAGGAATGATTCAATTTCTTTCAGGGCATGTTCATTTTGTTGTGATTGTAAAATAAATCATAAAAAGTACATTTTCCATTCTAGAGGTAGAGATGTAACTTTGTTACATTTCCGGATTGTTTTTGCCTGGGACACAGATTTGGAGAAAAAGCCAGTGAAAGTAAACAAATCTTCCTACCTCTATCTAATATAGGAAATGAATTATAATTTTTAACTCAACATGCTTTTTATGAATAATTACTTATTTCTACTTCCTAAGTAGACAAAATGGCATCCCTTATCATTCTTCATTCTAACACAACTTTAAAAATTTGATGTTTTGTCTTAAAAATTAAAGTTGCTATATTTTACACGAAATTTCGACATAGGGTTAATCGGATATTTGACAATTTAAAAAGTTTTCTGGCACGCAGATACATTCATGACGCACATAAGTAAACACAAATTGCGAACACGTGCACGTTAATACGGACACCTACGATCTTGTTATGTGTTAAATAATATATTTATCTTAAAACACTAATAAATGGCAAAATTGTTGTAGGTAGCGGTTGCACCACCGACCCTCCTCAGCGACATTTTTATAACACAGATGTGCTTAGGTCGCATACACAGAAACGAAACAATTTCTAAACGTCACAGTCCAAAAGGAATTAATCGCCAAAAACAGTAACGAGTAAATTCGCGAAACTATTTCTAAGTGTTTATATCATATGTTTTGCAAGTCCTCATTTTATTTTTCCAAGGTTTTCCTGTGATATTCGGTAAAAACCGTTCTCACATAGCTTTTCAATGCATGTGTATCCAAAAGTTATTCACTGTGTGTCAATTTATATAAAAAGGTTTTGCAACCGGATCATCGTATCGGATTCTTGAAAACTTTATAAGTCGTTGATATAATTCAATAGTTTCTCTTACAATCATAAACTTTGAACATTTTAAACAGTAATTTCGAAGACATCATATTCAATTTTACAGTCGACATAATTCAACGCCGAGTTATTTTTTCTGCGAAAATTTTGAAAAGTTCGATTCAGTAATAAACGACCAAGAGCGCAGTTGCTTCACAGGGTTCGCATTAGTAAGGCTGTTTGAAAAGCAAACTGTTGTATTTCCTGTGTCCTGTAGGTTATTGTCATGCAAATGCCAAAACTGGTTACAGTTTGTCTCTTACATTTTATCAAATTAAAGACGTGTCTACAAATTTTCCGCATATTTAGTGCTTTTTTAGAGTTTTGAGTTTTTACCGTCACTTGTAATTCCTTGAGGCTATAAGGAACACGATTTTGAAATGCCATTTTGAAATCTGTAAGGTTCACCAACTGTAACCAAGATAGATCAAATACAATAAAAACTATTTAAATGTGAATTTTGTGTTCTTTTGGGTCAAAAATGTTTTTTGATGTGACAGATAAAATGTTGCGGTAAAGACACCTTTTGTTATGGTAAAGACCTTTAATTCAAATTATATAGACTTTTATAAACTCAACAAAAATACAGTAAAACAGGAAAACAAGAAGAGGGCATTAAAATGCAATTTATTGTAAGATAGAAAGTTTTAGAATATAACTCTAAGGTACGCAAGACATAGAGTTTCACTGATTGGACAAATTTACATATATAATGATGGTTATGGAAGTATGAAATTTATTGCAGTATATAGCATACCTTGACGAAGATGGGACTTGGACAGACATTACTAAATCCGAGGTTGCAGGTTGGAAAGAAATTAAAACAAAGCGAGAAGTTAAAGGTGACAAAATGATAAATGTGAGTAAGATATTGCGCTGTTTGGCAGATTACCTGGTTAAAGGTTTATACAAAGTTTATGATGCGAGTTTATCCTCGTTAAGGGCCATATATAACCAACGGTCGTTTATTAACTTAAAAGAAACGTATTGATGCTTTCAACCGCGGAATGAGGGTATTAAGAAACATTGTAAAACGGAAGAAAAAATGTGTCACAATCGAGCATATTGACATTCCAGGGATATATGAGATGCTATTTGACTGTTATTTGCAAAAGTAACATCAGATTTAAATATTTACGATACTGTTGCAGGAAGCACTATTTTCACTTTGCCTTTAAGCATGGACTTGTTATTATATTACTTCCAACTTTAAGAAATGAATTATTGTGAAGCCCTAAATTGAAAACCATTTAAGAATTATGTGAAATGCATAGTCTGCAAAAACAAACCAAACTTCAAACAAATAAAAAAGGCAAAACGAAAAAAGTGACAGATGTCTATCGAGGAAGAAAAAAGCCTATAAGTTATTTTGTTTGATCATTTCAGATTGTAGAAACAGATGGAACCTGGATGTCGCATGAACTAGACAGAGTTTAAAACGTACACCATGATCTGTGGCATGGAGTATTTAAAAACCAAGTATTACATTATTATAATGTCTAAAATCAATTTTTGAAATAAAATCAACAACATAGATTACATGAGTTCTTATGTAATTTATTTTTTGTGTTGTGTATTATTTGCATTTATTTGTGAATACAGTGTTTTTATTTTGTCCCAGTTAAAATCGACACTCTTTGTTCCTTTTATGCCCAAATATGTTATACTATAGTACACCAAACGAATTTTGCCACAACATAAGTGAACCTGTATCAAAAAATTTACAGTGAAATATATCATATTATATATCCTTGGAATTCCAATTTTTTGCTGCAGCTGCAGTTGTGAATAGAAATTCATTTCAACTTGAAATAAAAAATTTTCCCATAGAGTGAAATGTTAATTTTTTCTACTTTCTTTCGAAAATTTGCTTAATATTGATGGTGCAATTAACCAATAGTCTCGGATAACAAGACATGATAATTTATTTATTTTTTGTGGTTTAATGAAAGATAAAAGATGATATTTTAAGAAAAAGTTAGAATTATATTATAAATATAACACTGAAGCTGGATATTTATCTACGAAAACATGCCATTTTGAGACAGATTTTTTCAATGTCAAAAATTTAACATAGAGGGGTAATGGGAAATTTTTTTGCGCTGTTTAAAACTAAAATTTTAATTGCAGGATGAGTTGCGGCAAAAATAAAAATTCCAACAATATGTAATATAATATGACATACTTCATAGCTATACTTTCGATATATTTTGACTTAAGTTATGGCAAATTTGGTTTGGTGTACATTGGTATGTGGGTGTAATGAATTTTTGCAGTTCAACAACGAAATTTAAATTATATTAATTTAATCAAGAATATTTCAAAGTTACAATTATGACATTTTATAATGTTTAACACATGCCTATTAAATTGGGTTTAATTCACAGTCTTTAACAGAAAACTTTATAGTTTTGCCCCTTTCCGGCTATTTTCAGCAGGTTGTTTGCAAAAGCTCATTGCTGGAAATAAAAGTGTATCTGAACAACTTTTATAACAGTTGGATTTTAACTACACATTTTATAACTCTTTTTAAATTGCATGTACAAGCACATTGATGTGAATTGCAGATAGATCAAAAATAAGAAAAAGACTGCCGGACTGGAACTGTCGGTCGTTCCAATACACAAGACTGTTCAGATCTCGTTGAAAATGTTAGCTGTACTCATGCACATATCAAGCATTCCACTATCTGAAACGAACAATTTCTAATAAGATAATGAAACTGGTTTAAAAAAGATCAGATTGTCAAACCTTCGAACGCTTATAGTATTGTATAGTATTCGTGAACTTCAAACCATGAAAATATCCTAATAAAATAATGAAGACTACCTAGTTAATAAATAGAAAGGATATGGAATATATGCCGGAAAGACGGCAATTTCTTATTTGAATTTTTTTAACAATTTATCTGCGTACAAAGCGCTTTTCTGGATTAACCTTCATCAGGTACGCTAGAGGCCACAACGTTGGAATTCCAAGTTGAAACTAGATAAGTCAAACATAATTTCCAGACAGTGACAAAATCAATGCACACATGCTAAAAAAGAATAAAATAATTACAGGCCGTGTTTGAGACGGCATCAATTGCCAAACGCATGAAGATCAAATCTAGACCGCCTTTGCAACAACCGTCTTTACGGCAAAATACTGTAGATTTTGATTTTTTATAACAGCAAGCTGAGTTTATCGGTACATTTGAATGAAGACAAACATGATCGTTTTAAAGTGACTTGACTGTCTATCTGTGTTTTCATATCATTTCTTGTTTCAAAACGAACATTTTCATAGCCTTAACTATCCTAATTGATACTTCTTTTATTGTTCACGGTTTTTTTTAGAAATAACACTATAGAGCTGGTTTGTCTTTTGCTACACCTATCATGTATCAAAATTATCTCTTTTTAATTGTAGTTTTTCATAAACATTTTCTTCATGCGCATATGAATTCAGAGACAACGAGGTCATCTTTATCAATATATCATTCCCAATGTTAAGTTATTATCGGTTTCTCCTAGTATAGTATGTCGATACATGTATGCGTAATCGATATGATGGTGGATTCAGAACACCGAAAATATTAGGTAATAACTTATGGGTATTTTACAACCTTACAATTAGTTTTTTTTATTTTAATCACTCAAATTTACAAAATACATCTTAGCTAAACAGTTTATTTGTATTTATATTTGATATGTTAATCTTAATTTTGACTTTAAACAAATATAAATATTTATATATCGGTAACTTTTAAAGGCGGTACCAAACACCTAAGGGAAATAACTCTTTAAGGTCATCTAAACTTTTAAATCAAGTATCATTTAATATTAAAATTAATGCATCTCAGTGATCAAAATTTTTTTATGATGAAATTACTATTATCTATTGAAATCATTCAAGAGACATGTGTGGTTCAAATTTCTTGAAATTTTCATGCTTTCCTTCTTTCATCAAAGTAAATGTCTTTACAAAACATAAAGAATATTAAACGAGTCGAATTTATTTTCGTGATAGTGTTGGGTACCGTGGTATTGATCAAATCAGTTAATCTGTTTTCATTTTATTTCACCAAATATTTCACGTTTTGTAATAAAGATAGGACTATTTGAAACTATAATGAAAGACACGTCATTATTACAAATCTCAGTACAATACCTTTTAACGCCAAAAAGAGCATAAAATCATCCATGATAGATCCTCCGACATCTTCATTTTCAGCTTTTGGTGGAAATAAAGGAATACTGTTTAAATGGTTGTCTACCTTACTTCTTTTCCATGGCATGCCACCTTCAATGAATTTTTAAAATGTAAAATATTGATAAACTTATTTCATTTACTATTATTATATTGGATGAATAGAAAATGTCATTAGCAAATATATGATAAATCATGTAGTTTGCTAAGAAAGATTCTTTTTTATATAATATGGTAGGAAATACTATTAAAAAGGACGATTATTTAATATGAGTTTAGAGATTGATGTTACATATGTCAAACGATACCTAGTGTTTGCATTCATCATTAAACCCAATTTTAACTAATGTTGCTGCAGAACAATTATTATAATCCAACCATGAGACAAACAGTCGGAATTTACAAATCTACAGGTATTCTGAAGGCTTTGAACAAGAGTTGAATGCCACTTCTTGTGAAAAACATTAAATCGTCCCAAATAAAAAATCGTATATACTTAAATATAACTGCGCTTACCGGAATATTATCAAAAATCTACATGTAACAAAACATTAAATACAAAAACAAACCTACAATTTCTAATTTTGTACAAGCACATGAGATGTGGTTGGGTTCAACTAGTTGAATGATACAAAACTCTTCCCCAAGGAGTGGTAAAAAATCAAAGAAAACAAAAGCAATAACCGACAAACTATAAAAATAAAAAGGTCACCCAATACGACTAGAGAATATCTATATAACAAAAATATATAATAAACAAAAATACTTGCAAAATTAAGATACCTATAATAAATGTTCAATTTGCTGTTTTTGTACACTAGTAGAGCCAGTACGGATGTTTGTCACATCATAATTATGAGTACATGCTAATGATGGAAATTGCATTAAATATGACTGTTTTTGTGATGAAATGTCTAAGGATGGTAACTCGTACATTTGATACACAGTAAGATTTGGCTTGCAGCAGGGGAGTGACAGTGTAATAGTACATTCCAGCCTTTCTGTTAATGTATGCACAACTGTCTTATTGTTTTGAAAATTCTCCCATTTTAACATTTAATGCTTTATTTATATCATGCCAGAAATTTAGCAATATTCTCCCGCATATAGTAGTTTGTTAATACAGAACATAAATGTGATTTTTCCTTCTAGTTATGGTCATCCTTATGCTATTCTTATGTGTGTTACACTTCAATTTTAAAGCTCTTATTTCTTCCTATGCAGTGTATTCTATTCTTTGTATCTCCGTTCTCCGTGCAAATAAAACTATTCTTTACGACATTACCAAAATATTTCCGAGAGAGGCGATACACACGCACCAAACACGCAATATTAAAAGCCTTTATATACTGTATATTTTTCGGCAATTTGTTATTGAATTATGTAGTAGTTTTGCATAGTGGATAATAAAGATGATGTTCCTGAATTATTTGTTTCCCGGATTATTGCATAATGAATGTTTACTGATCACGTTTTGAAGTTTGTCAGATTTCACACATCTCAGGTTTTATCAATATCAAACACCAGTTATCAAGTGTTAAGGGACAAATTTGTCCATACAAAGTCAGTGGAAAAACTTTTTGAAACGCTTATATTTGAAAACTTTTCATGTTGAAAGATCCTTTTTACTTGCTTATTTTGTTTCCACATATCACCCATAGCAATAACAATCATAAAACAAAATAACTTGAAAGACCGTTAAAATCACTTGATAGACTTATAAAACTGCCAACTGATATAAAATAAAACAATTTGAACTAAAGGAAGCGGTTCTGAAAAGATATTGCAAAGGCAAATTTAATTCCTTTTACTAAAATACAAGACAAAAAAAGACCGACAGTAGAACGTCATTTTAACGGCAGAATTAGGATTGAAAAGCCAAAAATAAAAAAATGAGCTGAATTATAAATGTAATTTCGGGATTCGACTGTCGATTGGTGGATTGCTGTCTAATGGACAATCATGACACATCTCCTATTTTTATATTTATTCCAGTGTAAGCAATAGTCTTATATTTTTTAGTAAAGATTGCTCAATTTAATGCCAGTTTATTATATTGTCATTTCAATTCAGTATAACTCAAAACAATTCCGCTTCACTGAGGCAATAATTAGAGTGATGGCCTCATCGTGGATCGATCCAAGGCCGGTTAAACCAAAAGCAATATAATAAGCATGCATTGCTTCTCTGCTAAGTGCGCGGCAGTTAGGAGTAAGAACAAAGATTGGTCTACCCAGGGTCAGAATCATATGTCTGGTTAAAGTGGTGTGTCTCCCTGTGGACCTGTTTCATGAGCTAGCACGTTAAAAATGCGACTCGGCGTGTTGGTCTTAAGCAGGTTTCGTTAATGATCACTTGTCCTAAATTAGTATTAAATATTTGCAGCTGAACGTAAAGTGCTGTTCAATCAATCAATTTAGGATTGATAAAGAAAAGATACAAAAATGAAATATTTCGTTTAGCATATTAAACATGTTAAAAAGGCAGAGGCGACATTTTAGGGGTGTTATTATATAAGAAATACAAAATTGAATAAAGTTGGACGTATTCACATGTGGGGCGATTTCACAAAATGTGGGGTGTTTTTGACGGGGGCGATTTCAATGGGAGAGCAGTTTTCACATGTTACCCTTATAACGATATCAACAATTCGAAAGCTTATTATTCTAAAATTTGGGAGAAAACATCCTTACGCGAATATCTATGACCTGATCATAAGGCAGATTTTATTATCGATGAGTGCAGAAACATATTTACATATTTTTGCCGGAGTCGTCAACGAAAGATAAACCAAAAATAAAGGAGCTGAGAAAACCACAGCTTGGCAACTGGTAAACAGCTCGAGGTTTCGTTGTCATGTTCAGAAAAACATTTCAATACAACTGTTACACATATTATTTGGATTGATTATTTCTTTAGAAGATGAGACATGTTATTGTTTGTCAGTAATTTCCCATCACAAGCAAAGAAAAAATATTAGCTGTCGATCTTGTCTTGGATCACTCATTTCTCAAATCTCAATCAATTTACGTAACTATTTAAGAGTTCAAGAATACATTAAACGTACCAAAGTGGTTCCAAAGCCTCGGACTTCCTCTTTTAAAAAGTCGATGTAAACGACTTTTACTGCTAGATGCTGAAAGACATAATTCTTCATTAATGCAATGTCCTATAAAAATTGCAAACCTTATTCATACAAAAAGTATAGTTATAATGGCAAAGTGGTAGTGTTAAAATGTTGTTTTAGGGGGGTTATGATAAAAAAAGGCCCAAGGTTTTACTTCATGACAAAATAAATATTATGTAATAAAAAAGTTGTTACTTTATATATACAGAAGAAAAATCGGTTACATGTTGGTTCATTTTGAATTAACCTTTCATACCGCTATGTGCATGATACGACGTGTTCTTCAGATAAATTGTATGCATACAGATTTTTATTGTCAAAACTGTTTCTGTGTATAACTAAACAATTCAACAAAATATGCCCTTGAAATCCAGCACTACCAAAGAACGATGGCTGGCCTCGAAACTCCAACACTCTTAGACTTGGTAAACCTCTAATAACATTTCCTTACCTGTACAGATCCTATCACCTAACGGCGTGAGGTCGCGCCTGGGTTTGTACCATACAAAAAACTGACCGCCGCGATATGACTGAAATATTGTGGTAAGTGGCGTTAAACCCCATTCAAACAAACAAAACAAAATAACATTTCCCGATTTTTGAAAATACGAGATAATTTATTTGAGTTGTCTCCCTTGTGGGAAAGTATCTCAATTTAGCTGTAACTTGAAGAAAATAAATATTCCTATTTTTGCCAGTATCCACAATATTTACCTAGAGAAATAAGTTTAATGCGGATTAATAACCAAACAATAAGATTGATTTTTAAATAAATTGTAGATGAAATAAAATTAAAAAGATCAGCTTTGAATCAGAGAATAACAAACCTTTGTTTTATTCATGACATAATTTTAAAAAAAATCATTTTTATAGTTTGTTAAGGTCATTGATTTATTAAAAATTATAGAAGAAATGAATGAAATTTTAACAGTAGGTCAACAATAGGCATTTAAAGAAATATTTTCATGACGTTATTTTTATGATTTTGCATATCAAAGATTTCTGCTTCTTGTCAGATGCTCAGTTTAAGCAATTTCATGACCTTGCATTAACATTAATAACTAAACAGGAGAATTGTGAAAATCAAATCAATTATAACAATAAAATGCTTTTAAGATATGCCATTTTTCATAATTGGTTGATAGAATAGATACGTTGATATGAAAATCCAATATAGTATGGCCATATCTTAGTGCCCCGAAGAGAGTTTGCATTAGTTGCAAATATTAGATTATACGGAAATAGTTATTTAAACTTTGACATAATAGCCCTGATAAATATCCTGATGACCAGACGAGTATTATGATGGGCAATCTATCGACCAAGATACGCCGTAGATTGTTGGAAGTACATTTAACAATTATACATATACTCGGTGAACGAATGTTGCTAGCCATAAATATTTCTTTGTCGCAAACTCCACCTGAAAAGCTCAGTAGCTAATCCCGAAAACTGTTTAAATAAGTACATCTGTCGAATAAAATATCACGTTTGGACATAAAGAAAAAACACTGTGCTGCTATCACTTGTGAATTATTGCTAAGGGAACTTTTGTGGCAAAATGAATTTTAATCCTTTTTTTGTGTTGATATTGAAGTTCAGATAGGTTACTTGATTTGTGTTCTTCAAAAAGAAAGCCTAAAAAAATCCATGTAAAGAATTTAGTTTTTAAATTACAAGAATAGGGAAAATGATTAATGTCTTTCAACATATTTCTTTTAAAAAATCATTAATATTTCGCAAAGACTTCGATTTACCAAATGAGGACTATAACATTTTTTTGTCTTAAAGAATTGCTTAAGTTTTAACTGTTTAACTCATTAATGATGACATACAAACACATTCATGGTTTTTTTAAACAATTGGTTTTGTATTTGGCCTGAAAAAATTTTTATCATTTATTTTGAAACGATCTCTTATAGTGTTTAAGGATTCAACTAGAATTCGTCAACCTATTCAATGACTTCACCTACCGTTGTGATTCTTAAAAGATGACTTTTAACTTTATTGCAATATCATAGGAGACTGTAAACATTTTTATAGACAAACAAGAGCTTTATAATTGCATAAACGACAATACCAAAATCAAACAAAACGCGACATTACAAGAAAATTATGTAACAATCTCTGACTTAAATATTCTTGAAAGTGGCGTTAAACCCCACTCAAACAAACAAAAAAATGTAACAATTTCTATATGTATAAATAGTGGTGAAATCATATGCTCTGACAAGACAGTAATTTCTTGACTATAAACTTTGTGATAAAACAATACTAAAATAAGATAAGATAACAATTGTCAAAAATATAAAACTCTAAAAAAAAAACTACCGAATGCTAAAGTTTTGAAAAGATTTAAGTTTACAATGAACAAAATATACTTAATCTAATCTTGTCTGCTGTTTTTGACATCTGCATTAATAACGAATCTTTTGCTAACAGCCGGGAATCGTATATTTCATTTTGTTTGATTGTTTTCATATTAAATTGCTTACCTTGTACTCTGTTGTCTGAATTCTGAAATAGAAAATGGAAAATGTTTAACAACATTGGGTCTAAATGTGCGTCGAGGAGGAGTTTGGGGTATCTTCCTACCTGGTATAATGCCACCAGATATTGTGCTTGTAACACAGAAAGCTATCTCCCTATATTTACAATAGCGAATTTGACCAATCTTAACTTAGGATGTTTGTGAAAGAAATAAACTGTTGAGGTAACAGTTTAAAAACAAAGCCGAATGTTTGTTCATATAATGTTGATTGAATTCATAAGTGAGACATTATAAACAAATCAATAAATAAAGAAATAATTTTGTCATTTTTAAAAATGTAAATACAGTCTAATAAACTGGTTCTAGCAACGAACTTGCAAGTTCAAAATAATGTTATAGCATGTATCGGCAACAATTTACTATTTTATCAGATGTATACATGCATATATGATGCACGTGCATGATTTCTTAAAAAATATCAGCAATCACTCTTTGCATATTTTTACAATTATTTTCATTTAACTTTACTTATAAGATTGTGGAGCAGAATAACTATTTAATTTCTTGGCAGTCAGGCAAGATTTTTTTAATTTTCAGGTGGGGTCAAGAATAACTATTTTCAAAAATAACATGGAACCCTTAGAATTAAATAGTCGACCCCTAATAAGACGAATATAAAATCAGAAGTCTTTTAGTTTGAGAAAACGATTCAGATTTTACAAACTACCATTAATGTATTCCACAGATGTCCCAAGTCAGGAACTGTGTCGATGGTTGTTTTTTTTTTTTTTTTTTGTTTTTTTTTGGTTTTTTTTTTTTTTTTTTTTAATATTTATTTTCATAATTTAAATGTAGAACATTAAGGCAAGATTTGTTTAATTTTATGTATATGCGTATTCTTTTTATGACATTGTAGAACTAATCACAAGAAGTGAGATTTCTGACTTGTTGAATGACTTGTTAGAACCTTTAAATTCAGCAGTTTCCTCTGTTTCCGACTGATATGGCGTAATTTTCTCTTTTTTTTTTTTTTTTGACTATTTCAAATAATATTTGATATTTGACTCACTCTATTCAATTTCAATCCATTG